>JBBPJQ010000965.1:0-14465 GCA_038088795.1 Boletus rex-veris
TGTGTTTCCAACAGTGTACCAGGCAGAAGAGAAGATGTGATTTCCGGTACATACATCACTAGGGTTCAAAGGTGTCTCTCTCATTGTCATCCCCTGGATGCCATGTGAGAGGCTAGTGAAAGAAACCAGATGATAATCGTTAAAATAGGAAGAAGTCTCCTCCTGAAGGGGAAACTCTCTGATCGAATGACCAGGTAATGATTGTCCCATGACTAACCCTTCTAACACAAAGGTAGTCTTCTTTTTCTTTTTCTGCTTGGTGATCCTACCAGATAAATCTGGACTCTCCTCAGGATCAGAGGGAGAGACAGCGGAAATGAAAGGACTGGTGGACAGCAGACTGCATGTCTGGTGAAATGTCCATAGAATCATCGGATGGTCCATCCCATCCATGTTCAACAACGTCAGAGTCAAAGTTCTGTGCTTCAACTTCCATCTTCTGAAGGCCAGAGGTGGAAGGAAAATCCTCCTCAACCATCCCATAGTAGGGATCAGGGTTAGAGTTAGTAAACTCATTTACCATTGACACCTGAGCAGGTGCTTTGCCTTTTCCTTTCTTATCAGCATTCCACTGATTATACCATCCTCTCTTCTCGTTGTTTGAATGTCTCTTCTTCTTTGGGTTACCCCCAGAAGATGAAGGCTGACCAGACGACTGCTGGTTAGGCTGTCATTGGTTCTTCCACTTATTCTGTTGTGGAGGGCCATGATGAATAACATCAGTTCTGTTCAAAGATGAGGATGATGAGGATTGATGAGAAGGGGGCGCTTGTACATGAGTAATGCGCGAAGAAAGAGGACGAAGCTTCGAGTGGCAAAGATCAACTTCTTGAAGGATGGCTTAGATATTGGTATCGACTGTAAAGTTGTCTGGATGAGTGGTGTGAACAAGGGTGGACCAAAGTGCTTCAAATTCATCAGGAAGTTGTGCTAGAATAAACATAGCACAAAGAGATTCCGGGAGGTTGAGGCCTGCATTGAGCATGCCTGAGAAATACTGCTGTATCTTTGAAATATCTTCTGATGCATGTTGGGGCCTAATGTGAGTGCGAAGGACCTTATGCAGCCAGTAGAACTGTCCTATGATGCCTTTAGAGGCAAAGCGATCTGACAAGAGTTCCCAGAAATGGTAGGCCTTGGACCTATAGTAGGTTGTTTGAACAGGTGCAGCTGTCATTCCTGTGTTGACAGTGTATTCCTCCCAAGTGGTTGGAGTGGTGGTGAAGAGCTGATCATTGACAGTAATGGAAAGGAAACCTAGAATCTTTGAATCTGTGGCTTTCCAAGCTGCCTCATCTGTAGCAGCGATGCGCTGCGTGTTCCTAAGAGTTCCATCAATGAAACCTTCTCCACCTATTGAGCACAAGATTCCCTTGACTCGAGCACTCCAAACTGAGTAGTTCTTCTGTCCTTTGAGGACTTGAATACGACTAAGGAGGGATCCGTCGATTCTAAGATCTGCAACAGCGGGTACAGCAGCTGACATGTCTGTTGGAAATAGTATTTCAGCATTCAAAGCAGAAGGAGAAATATACCATCATCGAGAATATCAGATCCACAACCATGTTGTCAAGTCCCAGTGCTCGAGAAATATACATTGTCCATGTCAATCCAATCCATTACAAGAGGGAACGTCTCCGAACTTCACCAGCAATAGCAGCAGCATGACGAGGTGGTCTGCCTTCATCCTGTTCTCCATAAAGTCTATGGAGGCAAGCCTCTCGCATCTCAGGAAGGGTTGAATGCTTTCTAATCTGCTGTTGAAGCCTGTGTTGGACAGAATTCGCAGATCTCCAGCTCTTGCATTGGTACTTGTCGAAGTTATAGTTTCAGTACTGCTGGGTAGGAGTAGGAGCCAATTGCTGGGTGAATCGGTTATACCAATCAATGGGATCACTGATATAAATGTTCAGGGAAAGGGAATTATAGAGAACTTCATGAACGTTATGAGAACGATATATGTCTCCAGGATCAAAATGAGAAAGAGGAGGAAAGAGGTCTCTGCATAAAACTTCATGGTCTTGGAAATGTACTAATGCAGGTGGAGTAGAAAGATATGTCTTGGAGGGGAAAGCGTCTGATTCCTCCTTGATCTTGGTTGGCCAAAGGTGTCAAGTGATACTCAACAGATTGTTGCCATAGACTGTTCTCGAAGGTGTTGAAGCTCATCGGGGGTAAGCCGAGATTCAAGTTCCGGCATTGGGATTCGGAGAGGTGCACCATCAAGAGGATTGTGAGGCAGAAAATAAGCAGGTGGAGGAGATGGTGCAGGGAGAGGAGGAATAGGAATTGGTTCTGGGCTATCGACTAGGCCTGGAAGCTCTGAATGAATAGATTCCAATCTAGTTCTTCCTCTGAATGGTCTATAAGCAGGAGTAAAAGTGTATCCTCCTCGAACAAGCAGTTCGTGAGGAATGGCTACTTCTCCGGCACTGAGTCCTCTTATTCCATTACAGTATTCTCCTTCTTCAACATGACATTGACAAGAAGGGCAAGAAAGATGGAAGGGTGTCATATCAGCGGTGAGTTGGTGATGACACTGGGGATCCTCTGGGCAGGGTGTACAGATGATGGAGGGGAGTTCTTGAAGAGCAAGGAAGGATGACTGTGAAGGGGGTCTCTCGGAATAAACCTTGTAGGTTACTCCGGTCGCAGGTTCAGACAATGGTTGGGAAGATGATGGTCTCTCCGATGGAGGTGGAGGTGAATCACCATGAACCTGTTGATCTGGTTGTTGGGGTCTAGTAGACAAAACCAGATGCAATGTGTAACATTTGTTGTTAGCATTGTGATTCATATCAAGAGAAAAATAACCATCATCCACTCAAATGAGGATGTCTCCGAAGCGATGAACAAAGAAATGAACAACCCCAAGTGTATACAAGGGAATGTTGGTAGTGACGAGCATTAGACAATGTCCAAGGAGGACAATAGTCTTGGAGAAACTCGCAGCAACTCTAGCCTCTGTAACACACAGCGTAGAGTTAATGAGCTGTGATGCGATACGGGTCGAAGAGTGTAGCGTCAGCGAGAAGTAGTATGATGAGTGAGTAGGAATGAGGTCTATCTTCGAGACGATGCGAAGACTCGACGGTCTCTCTATCCAGGAACAACACAGGACTTGAGGTCACTAGGAACTAACACTGATATTGCGTAGAACTAGCTTAGGGAAATACAGGCGAGAAGTACGAGACTATATATATGGTAGGCCCTTGGTCTGTGCGAGAGATGGAATAGGAAATAAGGAAGTGGAAGCCCGAAGGGATTCTGTTCTGCAATGCGGAGACACAGTCCTGCAGTGGATCTAGATATGATGCACAGCATCATTGGAAATACTATCTCGGCCATCAGAGAAGTCTGAAGGAAAGTGATGGCTGATGGAAGAGTGAAAGGAATCTAAATATAGCATGGGGATCAGGAGAGCCATGTGAGCCAAAGAGGAAAGAGATTGGGAACTGAGATCTAAATAGCTGGAGGACGACTCCAGTACAAATACAACTCCTTAGAGTGAGTGAGGCAAGAGACGAGTGAACGATAAGTGAAAGAAAAACATAGTCCCCTTGTTAAACCGTAACAATACCCCCTTCCTAGCGTCAAAGCACCTGTGAGACACCTTAATCTTGATCACCCTCGTTGACTTCATAGTCAGTGGGATCATAGTCGTCAGTGAGGTTGTGACGAACGAGACAATTCTCATCACAGTGGCCAAGTTCTCCACAGAGAAGGCAGCAGCGACAAGGGCAATAGGTCTGGATGTGACCTGGAGCGGTGGTGCGGCAGAAGGGGCACTTGTAGTGCAGGCAATCGGGGCAAATGTGCCCCCGTTGCTGACAAATGAAGCAGTGGGAAAGAGCGGATTTGGGAGTTGGGAAGCGGTCAGTGTCTATAGGGTTGCGCGAGGACCCAGGTGATGGCAAGGGCGTCACTGCAGCGTCCTTGTTATAGCAGCCAGAGGAGGGGAAAGGAGTGGCCTTGCGAGGGCATTGGCCGCCTCGCGCTGAAGCTGCTCCCAAAGTTCCACACAGGGATGAGGATAATCCAAAGACGATCATGGTAGTCTGTTGCTTGTTGAGTTTATGAGTACGCTTGGAGGGTGTTGGAGTGGTAGGTTGCTCCTGGGCAGGGAGAATGATATCATCGGGGGGAGGTGTGGTGTCTCTGAGTAAGGGGACTGTGGAGAGGAAGGCTGAAACCTCAGCGGCAGTAGCAGGCCTCTCGGAAAGATTTCTGGAGCCAGCACCCGTGCTAAGTCCTCCAGAAGGCTCTGAATCTCCGCAGGGGGTAGGAGTGCGAGTGGCAGGCATTGGAGCTGGGATGGGGATCGGGGTACAGGAGCAGGGAGATCCTCCTGGGGAGGCGGTGGAATTGTCTGCCCAGAGGTCTTTGGGGTAGTCTCTGGTCCAGGTGTCCATGTCCCAGAGATGATTGGGGTCGTTGTTGAGGTAGTATCGACAGAGATTGGCAGGTAGGGTGCTGACGATGGGTTGAAGAATGTGGAGGACCAATGGTCCTGGAAGTCCATGGACAACGTCAGTGAATCCATGATCAGATAGAGTGTCGAGGACTGCGTCTTGACACTTGTGGATGGCCTGCTCCATGGCAGAGGCATAGACGGGCAGAGTCCCATGGGGGAGGAGCTGAGCGTAGATGGTGCGAGCGGTGGCATGTGTGAAAGAGCTCCACCAAAGATTTGAGTACCGGTTGATCTCAGTATATGGGAAGAGCTCCGAAAGCAAGGGTGGCAGCAGCGTTCTCAAGGACTGAAGAATAGAGGATTCGTCAATTTCTAGCAGGGAGTCTGTGTATGCGAATGGGGAGTCGGAGCAGGAGGACGGCATTGGACATGGGCAAGTGACGATGAGGAGCGAGGGCTCAACTCAGAAAGCAATTTCGACTGAGGGTGGTGATGGTTATGAGAAAGGGAAGGTGATGGGATCCCTGGCCTTATATTCCTCGAGAAGATCCTGTGCATGTCCGAGATTGGACTCAGGTTCCCAGGTGTTTTTGGAAGACGGGTAGCCTTTCCACGAAACGAGATAGTGGCAGCGTCGGGCGGAACCCCGATGGGAGAGGATTCGATCTATTTCAAATTCCTCCTCCCCATCTATAAAGTCCGGCGGAAGCGGAACAAAGTTGGGTCCATGTTCCGCAGTTTCCCGATAGGAAGTCAGAAGCGATGCGTGGAAGGCATTGTGGATTTTCCAGGTGCATGGGAGTTGAAGTTTGTATGAAATGGGCAATATGACTTGTGTGATCTCAAAGGGTCCTTCCCTTCGAGGAGCGAGTTTGCGAGGGGGGTAGCGGAGTCTCAGGTTATGGCCCTCGAGCCATATCTTATCTCCGACTTTCCAGGGTTTGAAGCACGAGGTGACTCGTTCACACATGTATTGTTGTGCCTTTTCATGGGCAGCGGTAGCTTCCTTGCGAGCCTCCTTGAGGTCTCCAAGGCGTTTTTCCAAAGCAGGTAAGAAGGTGGTGTTGCCGAGTGATGGATAGGCCCTCAGCTCAAATCCCATCATGAGAGAAAACGGAGTCTTTCCCGTTACCGAATGAATGGAGGAGTTGTGGCAGAACTCTGCCATTGGTAATAAGTCCAACCATCGGGTGGCATCCCCTTGGCAGAAGATCCGAAGATAGGTTTCCAGTTCTTGATTGACCTGTTCCGTTTCTCCATCTGTTTGAGGGTGATAAGCGGAGGAAAGGAGCGGATCATACTGCAAGAGCCTCGCCAGTTCTAGAGCGAAGGTGGAGGCAAACTGTGGACCGTGTGTTGAAATCTGGGTATTCGCTTTTTGCTCTTCTTTTACATAACCCAGATTCTAGACCTGATTACATCAGAAGTCCAGACTTTCGGACACTCGGTCCGATTACACTATCACATATTACTCATCATATGACATCATAGATAACCACCATTATTGCTATTGGCTGTAGATAAGACTCTTATCATTCTTATCTCTTATCTTTACCTACCCTAGAGTAGACGCATACAGATACAAACAATATCTTTCCATTATATAAAGGAGAGCTCCTACGATATCGCTCTCCTTAGTTCTTTACTCTCTACTTTATACAAGCTCTTCCTGCTTCTATAAATCTACTCGCTCCTCAAGCTAGCAATCTCTATCCTCAGACCTAGTGAGTACCTCCCACTAGGCACATACCTTCCTCTTGTCACTTGCATTACACTTGTGGCACCTACTGTTCTCAGACAGTAGAGACAAACGGAGTACCGCGCACTTTGTTACCATCCCGCAGGAATCTTCCAATCAACTTCATTTGGACTTCCTCTGCATTCTTTGCCTGGTCCGCAGCCTTCAAGATCTGCTCGCCCCACCCCTTACAGACTTTCACATGTTTTCATAAGTTGCTCGTTGAGCGGGCATCCTTCATGTCTATATACCGACACACTTTGACTTTGCAGGCACGTGCTGCACACTTGAAGTCGTGGGCATGCCGTCTGTCAACCTCAACAATGGTTGGTTGAGGATGAAAAAATGCATATACTGGCAAAGTCCATTCTTTCATCAGGCTCTCGAGCTTTTCCTTGGGTCCTAGTGCAGGTGGGTCTTCATTCTCTTCATCCGAGGGAATAACAATGACTTCAGCATCTCCATATAGGCTATCCTCCTCTTCCTCAGTACAGACAGTTGCATGGCGAGATGTGGACCCTATAGCAGTCACGCCAGCAGAGCCTGTGCCATTGGTCAATGGGTGGTCACATTCGGCATGTTCAGTAATGCAAGTCTTCACAGTGGATGTGCGGTCCCTTGCATTGACGTGACTTTGTGTAGTGGCATTGGCACAAGCTTTCATTGTCAACACACAGTCCCCTTTGTCATTGGTGACACGAGTCTTGGTAGCCGCTGATGATTCCTTTTGACGTTTGTGTGGAGCAATGTCATGGTCCCCAGCATCCTCGAGTGAAGCCTTAGCCTTCTCACTCAGCTTGCGCTTTGCAGAGCTCAGGAAGCTCAGTTGGGTGGTTTCAGATGGTGGCATGAGGTTGGTTAACAAAAATTTGTTGCTGTCACCATCTGTGATGTCAAAAAATATTGTTTGGCATTCAGAGATTGATTGTACAGGTACATTTGATGGAATGAATAATGACTTTGACACCAGCAACCCGCTGTCGGGTATGGGTGAGGGTACAGGTGCTTAATAGGACTACCCATACCCTGTAGATACCCACACCCGAGACCCTTGCAGGTCAGGCCAACCCATGCTATTGCCTAATTGTAGTTCAAGGTTGAGGAGCAACTAGGGGCCCCCTAATGACAAGGATGGATGTTGATGACATCAGCAGTCATGTGATGACAGTGTGGTAGTGGGAGTACCACAACCCGCCCGAGCAACAGCAAAAGAACTCAGAAGTAACTCGAAAGGCCCTGTCATCAAATAACAAGGCATCTGCATTGATGTGTGACCTCCAGACGAGTTCCGATCATGAGTTCATCGGGTGGACAGGGTGGACATTGTAACAGGCACTATTTCCCTTATACTATTTTCACACTTTTTCCTACACTTATCCAACAAATATACCAAATAGCCCCTATAACACAGACACCACGGTTTCACTAGTAACTGATCCCTAATCAGTTATCTTGTTCACTTGTTATCTTATCAAGTCACATGTCTAGTCACATGACCAGTCACATGACCTTATCTCTCTTATCTCAGCTGTTATCCTCATGTCACACACATGTTATCCTCATGCTCGCCTCATGCTTTTCCACTTGACTCACTTTTCCTTATCGACCAATCACATTGCAGGATCTTATCTAGGCAGTGCTTATCTGCTAACTCATGGTTAACTCATGTTACCCAGTGGTAAACATAATAACTCTTTATACATAGCTTAGCTAACTGCATAGCTATGTACAGCTTGGTCTGTGCCCCTATTTCTATAGTATAAGTACTATAGATTGTAGTACTTAGTCTCTAGTCTAGTTCTCTTGTTGTTTTCCCATCTCTTACCATTGCTATAAAACTCCCTAGAAGGTCTAGTACCTTCCTAGGTCATTGATAACTCATCCAGTGCTTCACCTCTAAACTACCGGAACCCCTATAGAGAGTATAGTAAGGTTTGGTCATTACAGACATGCTCGAACTGTAGTTGCAAGCACATCCGAGTCACAGAGAGCATTTAGAGAAAAAGAGGAGTTTACGTACCCAAAGCAGGTTTCGACAGTCGCAACTCGGGACAGGCAAAGAGGTGAGTGATAAATTGTGTGCATAACTTTGACGTTTGCTCATGACCATGAAAGGGATCTTGCCTGCTCAAAATGGGCTGTGTCAAGAGAATTCTGAGCAGCTATTCTGTTGCGATGTGCCTGAGCCTCTTTGTGCTCCTCAGGGGTGACAGTGGAATGAGAACGTTTGCAGGGGGGCTGGGGGGTGGAGTGTGATCATCTGTGGAGCAGGCAGGAGAAGCAGGACATGAAAAAACGAGAGTTGTACGCACCCGTAATAGTGTACCACCTCCAATGCTGTCGACGACCCACCAATAACATTCTCCTTGCATGGTGGCCTTTCTTTTCCAGGTGGGGATGCCCTCAGGCCAAGCATGGGTACTGCATTGCACTGACCATGGCTGCGGCTGCAGCACACGCAGATGGGTTCAGTTCCATCACACTGTCGGGGTGTTAGGTTGAGTCAACAGCAGGATGTGTGCAAATGCTCACCTCAAAATTTCCTCTGACATGTGTGACGGATGAGACAGCCAGTCTTAGCTGCTCGACACAGTTGTCAAGATCTGGGAAACCTTGCTATTGTCGGTCGAAAGGAGAGAGACACCGCCTGAACTCACTGTTCCTTTCATTTGGACCTGGCACTGAGGCAATAACGATGGGAGTGAGTCCGTGATGATCCAGAGGACCTCCAGGACAGAGAGAGTGACCCGGACTCTTGGCGATGCCTCCTGTTGAAGAGTCGTATGCCGGGAACAGGACGCAAGCGACGCAGGACGGAGCAGCAGCTGTTGTTCATGATAATGGACAACGTACAGTAATACAGGTGGTGGCGAGATAAACTCAGTACTGTACAGTTTATTAGGTAAGCAGTAATGTGGCGAATGATTCTATTCCAACACCTCCCATGCGAACCTCCATGTCTGACGCTGGGCAGCGTGATGGTGGAGTGAGCGAAGGACAATGTACAGCGTGCTTACCTAATTGGATCCAATTAGGAAGTCGTCCAGAATGCTCGCAGCAGGAGCGGCAGTTGGGCAGCCCGAGCAGCGACGAAGTGGCTATAGTGAGCAAGAAAAAAAGTTGGCAGGGTCCATTGGCCAAGTGCACGCATGTGGGCAAAAAGAAATGGGAACATAAGGAGGTGTGGTTGCAGGGCAACGAGGCGGAGAAGTGTAAAGTGAGGAAAGTGACAGTTTGGCGGAGGAAAGTAAGGTGCGCCGAAAAATTTACAGCGAACCGGTGTAAAATTTGTAAAAATTGTAAAAATTCCCGCACCCCGCACCGGCATCCCTGCTCGTTGACGTACTGTCGCCTCATGCCCTCGCTGTCCTCTCACTCTCACTCACTCTCGCTCGGCTTCTCTCAATCCCGAGACCAACTCGATCACATGGGCGCACTTCAAACCGCTTCGCGCACGACGTGTGCCTCAAGATCGTCCACAGCTCACTTGTATGGCAGGTACATTTTCTGTTTTTCTCTCCTGACAGCGCTAGCTAATTCTCGCCTTCTTCTTCTCGCTGACGGCTCTGCAGAGGTGGGGTTTCCAAGACACCTGGCACCTCGAACGGACGTCTCAATTCGTGCGCTCGACTCTGGACCTTCAAGATCACCCCCCGAGCCCGCTCGCGCACACTCACAACAGCACCTCTGCCACTGGCAGTGGGTAGGTGTGCTCCCGATCCTGTGTACAACCCTCTGTCGCTCGCTCACTCCGTCTTTGATCTCCAGACATTTCGGGATGCCACATTCACTCGGCAGTTGCTCACGCCTTCCCCACTCGCCTTTCAGTCGCAGGACGCACGCCGTCGGAAGCTCTGGTAGGGCTGGACAACATGCCCACGTTCGCTGCGACACGACATGTCCCCGCACTCACTCGCCAGCCACACCCCCGAGTCGGGTCATTGCCAACGTGGCTGTTCACGCGCTCGCTGGTCCGCGATTCCATGACAGGACGTGCGCCGTGGCAAGCTGGAGACGCTCACGCGCGTCGCGATCCCGCCGGGATTCTCCGTGAGTGATCCTTTTACGATTTTTACAAGCTGTGCCCCGCACAGCTTGTAAAAATCCCCGATTAAACATACTTATCTCGAGAGCCAGGGAGACTGCCGCATGCCAGTGACCGTCAGGCTAAAACGTGTCGTGCATCATGGTATGTACACGCACCAGTCACACCGCTTGAAGTTGCCTGCAGAAAATCTTGCAAAGTACTGTAACCCCAAGTAATCGACCACCAGCAACTTGCCCAACGAGCAATCGTGGGCAAAACTCGATGCAGAGCAGGACCCCTCAGCATTTCTACGTTGCCAACCTGAAACAGGAATTCGGTTACCCTTTGCGCACTCCGGAACCAAACAGTAGACTCGGTCAACCTTACGTCAAGCAGGGCCTTCAGATTGGGGATGTTGGTTTTGTTGACGATGAAGGCGAATTCATCTGGCTTTTCAACATAAAGTTTCCCCTCCCCAACAAAGAAAAGCTTCCCGAGGAGTTCCATAATCAGACTCTGATTCCTCCAGACACATTCATCGAGTTCCCTGAACCGGTTCTCAAACACGGTTTTGACCCCGAAAAGGTGTTCACATTCGGTGTCAAGCGAAAGTTGCCAGAGTCTGGGCCAAGACGGTATGTTTACATTATGTAGACGCATCCCAAGTTTGACTTCAAGTTGACACCCTAAGAGCAACTTACGAATTCACCGCAACCTCCGAGACAGGTGCTATACTTATCCTTCCGGGCGGTGCTACCCTATCCAGGCTCGAGGACAAGCAGAAGTTAAAAGAAATTCGACAGCATGCCACGAAATATGCTCTTCAATGGTGTAAATATGCCCAACGTGACTCCCTCTACCTGATTACTGCAGCGTATAAGACGAAAACATGGACCTTGGGGTCGTTCTACGAGGGTTCACTTGGTGAAGAAATCCACGTCCATCGACAATCTGGGGAGAATGCCGTGTATAGATGGGAGTACCAGTTCAACGTGGACCACCGACAAGGCCTTGGCGATAACGACGATGACAACCAAACCGTCCTTATTCAAGGTTTCAGGATAACAGTGAGATGGGATTGGTTCCGTATGATCGAGCGGGTTGAGAGGCCTGAGCGGTGGTTCGCCCGTGTCCTTGCCACATTCTGGCCGATAAGGAAGTCTCTGAAGTGGCTATCTCAAACAAGTGAGTCAAGCTTTCGTGGAGGGTAATGGATATCAACCCGAGCTGGACGCAGAGATCGAGCACGTCCCGATTCGGAATTTGTCCCAGGTATGTCCCATTACATGAATTCCTACAAAGACTAAACCATCCTTCAGCCAGTTCATCCTTTGGACGTGATTAATCGTGTTTTATTGGACAAGGTTCGTATGTTGAATGACAGACATTATATTGCACTGAAAGGTTCTTGGTCAGGATCCTCGCGCCAAGGTGGCCGTTACACATGATAACGTCTGGATTGAAATGCTTGAAAATGTACTTTGTGACACCTGCGTTATTCTCTCATTGACATCTGTTCAGGGATTGTCGCATGCCGACCTGATGCAAGAAGACCGTGTCCGGGAATTTATACAGGATAGATACACCTGGGATCTGGACCCCGAGCATAGTAAGTACTTTGTCTCCATGTTCATCATATGTTCCTAACTTTTACTAGATGTTGTTTATCTACGAAGCAAACTGTGAGTGTACTTTTGCTAACCCCCCGGCCTGCTAACCAAGGTGCATCGATAGCGAGAGCACCAACAGTCAACTCGAGCCAGGCTGCAACCCCGATGACTCGTTTACTCCTTCACCTCTGAGTGATGATCCACAGTTCACCATTACAAGTCTGTATAATGCATGTCTATGTTGTCCATGTGGAAGCAACCTGACGTTTTCTAGGTATGCGGCTTGAAAGCATTGATATTGACTGCATCTACGCCGGTGTTTCCATTCTCATTCAATTTGGGAACACGATGAGGAGAACCGAGAATAAACCACATGCAAGCGTCATTGAATGGGACGACGTGATTACGCTGTGAGTCATTCCTTGCCCCGTTCTATCAGATCACGCTCATACGTCTAAGGCCCTCGGATTTACCCATCAATATTACAGTTTGCGGCGCGTTCCAGCTAGGCTCGATGCTGGGAACACGGCCAATCTGCGCAGTACAGACGATCAATACGACAGAATTGACTGGCGGTACTCAGAGTAGGTGCTGTGACACCTTGTCATACTTACCTATCGTAATTAATGCCGATTAAGTCGTCAGGTTCTCTGTTGGGAAAGTTGAATATTGTTCATCACTCCTAATTACTTTGGTACGACATGTCTCGTATTCTGAACCCCATTGGAGTGATGATGTAAGATAAGACGTAAATGTGGATATGCGACTGTATTGCTGATCGGTGGATTGTTTACAGGAAGATTCGGTTTTCGTAGAGCAGACGAAGCTGGGCTTTAAGGCTCTCTACTCTCACCATGACGAGCCTAAGAACGAATATCTCGAAGATTCCCTTGCATGTTTCCAGCGTGCTCTAGAGCAATGTGGCCTCCGTACGGCTTGCCGCGCCACCGCGCTTTTCAACCTAGCCACCTCAAGGTTCATCAACTATCAGGCTTATGGTATATACGACGAACTCAAAACGTCCATCGCGCTCTATGAAAAAGCGCTCGAATTGCGCAATTCTGGTGACCCAGATCGAGCCGCAACTTCGTTACTCCTGGCTCAGGCTCTCCTGCTTTGTTATGGGCGAGAAAGTGATGAATCAACTGTCACGCAAATCGAGGATCTCCTGGCTGACATTCAATCCCACTGCAGCCGCCATCATCAAACTGTAGATATTATCATGCGCACATGTAGATTTCACCAAGCTATTGATTCTGGGAATCCAGTTCAACTCGATGAACTACTCAGGGACTTGGGCTGTCATGCCTATGCACCTCCATATGGGTTTTCTGA
Source organism: Boletus rex-veris (assembly GCA_038088795.1). Taxonomy (NCBI): domain Eukaryota; kingdom Fungi; phylum Basidiomycota; class Agaricomycetes; order Boletales; family Boletaceae; genus Boletus; species Boletus rex-veris. The sequence continues at coordinate 13,125 of JBBPJQ010000965.1, forward strand.
CAGGCCTCACATGCTGCACAAGCTGGGTGTTGCCTTATGGAGCCGCTTTCAGCGCCTCGGGAAACTGAGCGATCTGGAGCTCGCAATTTCGACCCTCAGGAACATCATTGACCTCACCCCTCACGGCCATCCTGACCAGGCCAGCCGTCTTAACAACCTCGGCGGCTGCTTCTTGACCCGTTTTGAGTGCCTCGGGGAACTGAGCGACCTCGAGCATGCCACTTCGACACACAGGGACGCTGTTCGCCTCACCCCTGATGGTCACCCTGACAAGCCGAGTCGTCTGAGCAACCTCGGGAACTCCTTCAGAGCTCGTTTCGAGCGCCTCGGGGAGCTGAGCGATCTCGAGGATGCCATTTCGACACACAGGGATGCTGTTCATCTCACCCCTGATGGTCACCCTCACAAGCTGAGTCATCTGAGCAACCTCGGAAACTCCTCCATCACTCGTTTCGAGCGCCTCGGGGAGCTGAGCGATCTCGAAGATGGCATTTCGACACACAGGGACGCTGTTCACCTCACCCCTGATGGTCACCCTGACAAGCCGAGTCGTCTGAACAACCTCGGGATCTCCTTCAGAGCTCGTTTCGAGCGCCTCGGGGAGCTGGGGGATCTCGAGGATGCCATTTCGACACACAGGGACGCTATTGACCTCACCCCTGATGGTCACCCTCACAAGCCGAGTCATCTACACAACCTCGGGAACTCCTTCATAGCTCGTTTCGAGCGCCTCGGGGAGCTGAGGGATCTCGAGGATGCCATTTCAACACTCAGGGAAGCCGTTGACCTCACCCCTGATGGTCACCCTGACAAGCCGAGTCGTCTGAGCAACCTCGGAAATTCCTTCAGAGTTCGTTTCGAGCGTCTCGGGGAGCTGAGCGATCTCGGGGATGCCATTTCGACACACAGGGAAGCCGTTCACCTCACCCCTCATGGTCACCCGCGCAAGCCGAGTCACCTGCACAACCTTGGGAACTCCTTCATAGCTCGTTTCGAGCGCCTCGGGGAGCTGAGCAATCTCGAGGATGGCATTTCGACACACAGGGACGCTGTTCACCTCACCCCTGATGGTCACCCTGACAAGCCGAGTCGTCTGAGCAACCTCGGGAACTCCTTCAGAGCTCGTTTCGAGCGCCTCGGGGAGCTGAGGGATCTCGAGGATGCCATTTCGACACACAGGGATGCTGTTGACCTCACCCCTGATGGTCACCCTCACAAGCCGAGTCGTCTGAGCAACCTCGGGAACTCCTTCAGAGCTCGTTTCGAGCGCCTCGGGGAGCTGAGGGATCTCGAGGATGCCATTTCGACACACAGGGATGCTGTTGACCTCACCCCTGATGG
>JBBPJQ010000966.1:0-14434 GCA_038088795.1 Boletus rex-veris
GAGTAGAGGCATACAGGTACAAACAAATACCTGATCACTATATAGAGGAGAGCTCATACGATATCGCTCTCCTCAGTTCTTTACACTCTACTTTATACAAGCTCTTCCCGCTTCTATAAATCTACTCACTCCTCAAGCTAGCAACCTCTATCCTCAGATCTAGTGAGTATCTCCCACTAGGCATATACCTTCCTCTTGTCACTTGCATTACGCTTGTGGCACCTACTGTTCTCAGACAGTAGAGACAAACGGAGTACCGCGCACTTCGTTAACATGTGCCCATCGCAGACTTGTATGCCGTTGAGGAGCTTGGGCGATGCTCACTTTGGGCACTCATGGACTTCTCTAGCCCACTGCATATTTTTGGGTTTGCGGAACCATGCCATGCTTCTCTCCTCCTCAACAATGGCATTTCGGGGGAAGAACTCCTGCATGCTGCAGTGGTCAGACCTGTTTAGGACAATGGTGCCCTTGGACCAGACAACGAAGATCAAGGTCAGTCAACCAGTATCTCTCACTGCAATGGTGCTGACGATGGATCACCTCAGGTTTTTGCTGCCCTCACTGACAATGCCAAGTGCAATCAACATGGTCGTGTGGATGAACATGGTGCCATTTGACACCACCATGTTGATCCCTGTCCAGTTGGTGCCATTGCACTTCTCTTCTTTGCACATTTTCACATCTTGCATCGGCCACCACCTGATTTCGCACCTGACTTCACAAATGATTGTGGCAAGTATGGATATAGGGAATGGTATCACCACTTTGTCTTCTATGCTGAATCCCATGGCAAGGAGATGTCATACGACAGTGAATTGTTCCTCACATGACCCCACATTGGACTGACATTCTATATAGACCACCATGAGCAGGTTATGACGATGCACAAGAAAAACAACAATTGACATCACCAAGAAAACTCATGCTGGATGTCATTATACTGCACACACAGCACGGGCACATGGTGCAAGTGCAAGCAGGACAAAAGCTCTGAATGAATCCAGTGTACTTAAACAAGGTCCATGCATTCTGTGACTACCTGCAAAGGGACAAAGGTACAGGTTTCCAAGCAGTACTCGATGCTGCCAACAATTATCCATAATAATATCACTGCACATCTGACAGCTCGATGGTGACTCTGTTTATATTTGACTACTATATTATCCCACTACCATAGTAAATCCCAGCTAGTTTCATTGACCCGACTTGAATGCCTCCTACCATACATATACTCAGCTTGAATGCAGACACTCTTATTCAGTCAGGTACTGCAGAAGCACCCGAGCTCCTGCCTTGTCATCCTCTGCTGTAGATGTGCACTTTGCAATCACAGCCTGACGAGGCAATGCACCACCATCACCAAACCTCCATAGATGTGTGATGGCACGCTTTGCTTCTGACATCCAGGTTGAGCCTACACCAAGTGCTTGCTGGACCTCAACCTTCTTCATCGTGACAGCACACTTGCGTTTTGGGCCCTACAGGGGTTGTCATTGCTAAGGGCTTATGAGCGACTGGAACGATGCCCACCATTGGCTGAAATGCAGAGATCATCCCACTATACTTCTCACTGAACTCGACAGCAAACTGCCAAGATGACGTAACACCTGCATTCGTCTGCATATGATGTTGTCCAGCCTTGAAGGAGGCATAATGGTGATCCTCTGCAGCTTTGGAAACAAGCCACCGTACTATATATAGGAGTGACCCTGTCCGGCATCACAATGGCTAGGGCAGCCATGCCAGTAGTGGATGACTGAGATGGTCCCACCACTGGCTGAGAGCATGGCAGTGGCAGCAGCTGAGGGTGCACGAGTGCACCCTTGCTCATATTGTTATTGTATGTGACCACCAACTTGATCACATTGTCTGCACTCACATGCATGGCAGTGACATTAGGGACTATACACAGCATGTTCAACCCTGGCATTGCAGCAACAAGTCATCGGGAATACTCAGGCTCCTCAAGAGCAGGGTACGAGAGCTCAACTGCACCTGCTGGTCATGGGAGCAAGAAACAACAGATATTAACATAGATGGTACTCACTTTCAATGTCGCCTACCTGCACATGCAGGCGCTCGACAAGTTGCTGGGTGTTGGCCTGCCATTCCCCCATCAAGCCATTCACAGTGGTGCTGGACTGTGTGAGTTGCATGATGAACGCCCTCCATATGATCTCTGCATTTAGACGCACAAATGATGTGTAGACATTCACAAGAACGTCTTTGAGTGACTTCTGTAAGGCTCCAGATAGTCAGTGGTCATGTTGAGCACACCACTGTAATCTAAAACCTACCTGTGGCACACTGCTGGGCATGGCACACCTCGCACTGGAATAGTCCCTGCCAGTGGCAGAGTCATCCGTTCCTGGATGGTACCACATCCTCATTGGTCAACAGTCAAATTGCAGCCACATGGACTTACCATGTGCATCACATTGAGCATTGACCTCATCTGTCATATCATGGTCATCCATGATCCACCCACTCTTGAGTGAGTCCTGCCAGTGTCCTCACTCTGTTTGTGATGGGGGTGAACTGGACGTTGACAGCATAGAGTAGTTTTGGGAGGGCGACTGCTGTGTATAACTGACGTATGAGTGGGAGTGGAAGTCCTTTTGAAGCAGTGGTAAGCCTGCAGAGTTGAAGGGTGTAAGCTGTACCTTTGCCAATCGCGTAATTAGAAGACTGCTCTGTAGATGCATAGGAGGTGGGGGGTTAGTATGTCAGAGCAGTTTTTGAAAATGGCATTGGGGGTTTTGTCTGGCCCTGGAGCTTTGTAAGGGCTGAGTTTGTTTTTGGCTCATAGGAGTTGGTCTTCCATTATTGGCTCTGGGTTGGGTAGAGTGTCTGGGTAAAGGTACTCAGTGGGGACTGTGGATGTAGTGGGCACAGGTGGAAAAAAGGTCATAGCCAGTGTGGTGCTTTTGTTTTCATTGGTTTCAGCTTCATTTTGTTGACCGTCAGGGCTTCATGTTTTGAGAGTGGGATACAAGCGAGGCCACTGTCACTTGGTTCTGCATTGAGGTATTTGTTGGCCATCCAGATGTCCGCTGTGGTAGCATTTTCTAGCCAGTTGATCCAGTGGTCATATTTTGCCTTTTGATAGCTTCTGAGTACCTGTTCCGCGTGACGCAATGTTGTTTGTGACTGGGGTGGTCAAGGAGTGCTCTTGTTTTATAGGATTTGGCTGCAATTTGGTTGACTTGCTTGTGCAGAGTGGTTAGGTCATGGTCCCACCATCATTTTGAGTGGGGGGAGTATTTTGCCATAGGGACAGTCTCTTTGATCACCATGGTGATTGCACAGGTGATGTTAGCGGTGGTGTTCTGGAATTCAAGGTCAGTGATAATGGGGGTGTTGGTGGGATACTTCTCTGTTTCTCTAATGAGGACTTCATTGAATTTCTTCCAGTCTGTTCACGGAAGTTGCGTTTAGGGGTGGTGACAAGTTTTGGGATTTCAATTTCAAGGACGCTGAGGATGGGAACATGGTCAGTGCATTCACAGAAGCATGGTTCAGCATAGCAATGGATGAATGATTGGCACGTATTCTCAGCACAGAAGACATTGTCGGGGCAAGTCCGGTTTTTTGTCACTAGGGCTTGAAGGGTTGGCATGTTTTTTGGAAGGGCTTGTTGCAGTCCGTATTCAAGGGGAGGAGGAGTAGGGGTTCAGCAACGGCAAGGTAGGTTTCGGTCAGTAGGTGCGAGTTCTGTTCTTCTTCCCAGAGGGGGTGGTGTCGGTTGAAGTCGCCTAGTAGTAGTATATGGTCGCTGTCTGATGGCTTGATTGTTTGTATGTTATCCGCTAGAAAGCGCATTAGAAGTTGGATGGTTTGGTCAGAGTTACCATCATTGTATATATTAATGAGTTTGCATAGGCTGTAAGGGCCTTTGAATTGTATGATGACAATGTCTGGGGAAGGAAAGTTAATTTGAGACCAGGCATTTCTGTCTATGGCTGCTGATATTAGTGTTACTGCTCGGACTCGCTTTTCGCTGTTTTTGAACCATGTGGTGGGGTAGACAACATTGTATTGTTGGTTGGCAGTCGTGTTGTTGAGAGGATTAATGTAGGGTTCTTGTAAGGTGAGGGCGTCCCATGAGGTACAGTTGTTGTGTCGGTTGAGGGGGGAGAGTTGGATGTAGCGGGAGGTGTTGAGGTTTTGCTGCCATATTCTTAGTGTCATTGATTTGTTTTGGGTGTACTATTCATGATTGGTTATGGGTGGTTAGTTTATGTACGTGGTCTTCATTCCAGGAGGTTGGTGTTGAAGTTGGATTGAAGGTTTGGCTCGTTGTTGAAGGGCAGGTATGTTGTGGGGGGTTGTTGTTGTCGGCAGTGGTCATTGTGGTGGGGGTTGCAGATTGTGTGCTATGATGGAGGAGTTGTCCTGTTGGTTCTTGCTGGTCGTTGGTGGCAGCAGCAGCGGTGAGAGGTGGGTGAGGCTGGCATTGATGATGGGTGGGGTTTCTCCCTTGTTCACATCTGGATGGGCCATTGGTTTGAGTGGTCGGTCAGGTTGTTGGGTTTTGTGTATTGAGGGTGGTCTGGCATAGTGTTGTGGGTGGGGTGGCATAGTGGGAGGAGGTGTTGTGGCTGTGCTCTGGGGGGCATAGCATGGTTGTTTGATGGGCGGGAGTATAGTGTGGGTCCAAAGCTCGTGAGTAGGGTGGTATGTAGTTTTTGGGGTGTTTGGTGTTGGTTTCATCAATTTTGTGTTGGAGTGATGGACAGAGCAGGTCATTACTGGCATGTTTCCTGGATTTGCAACTTACGCAGAAAAGGGAGTGGCAGTTGTTGCAGTCATCGGTTTTGTGGGCTTGGCTGCAGGTAGCCCACATGTCACAGGGGGCTGTATAGGATTTGGTGGTGTGTCCATAAAGCTGGTACTTGAAGTAGCACATGGGGTCTCTCTTTTCTTTCCAGAGGTGAAGTTTTGTCTTGCCGATGATAGTGCCATCTCTGAGAAGGGAGTTAGTGGAGGCTGGGTTGTTGAATGTGAATACCACATGTGTGACTTGTTGTTCTCTTGATCACTGTTCAATTGGCTTGACCCATTTGGTGCCTATGATTGAGCTTTGAAAAAGGTTGTTCTCTCGTTCAACTAGGTCTGTCCATTCTTTGTTGGCGATGTCGTGCTTGATGGGTGAAAAGGGAATTAGAATGCAGTGCTGTCTGTCTTTTACTGTACCTTGAACGTTGAGGAGTGCAATGAATTTGGCACAGGTGTTTTCAGTATATAACCAGTTTGTTGCTTCCTTGCTATTAAGTTCAAGAAGGAGGGAGCCTGTGTGGAGGCAGAAAATGGCTTTGATTGCTATTTCTATGTTGTTGGGGTTGTCTAGGGAGGTTATTGCTGTTTCTAGTCATAGGGCAATGTCTTCTGGGGTGAGTGAGGGGTCGAATAAGGGTTCAGTGCCTGATGGTTGGATTATATTTGTCTGTCATGGATGGCTGCATGCGCTATGGCTGGGGTGGACTATGGAGATACATTAGCATCAGTGAGAGTTATTTGGGTACTTGTCTTTAGAATGTCGCTATATGATGGTTGAGAGGTTGGTGGTTGTGTGTTGGTTTTGTTGTAGTTGATGAGGTCATTGAGGTGGGCTTGAGTATTTTCTATCATTGAAATTATCTTGTTGATGGAGTCTCAGATGTTGCTGATTGAGGTGAGCTTCATAAGGGAGCTCAGTTCGTTTGACGAGAGCAGTCCCCTCCCTGGTGAGTATGGCCATTGTTTTTCCATAGCGGGCATACAACGTGTGGGGGGGGGGAAAACCAGCCATGATGTTCAGGCAAGTGGATGCTTAGTGCATGGAGCATTTTGGAGTGCTTGATTTGATGATGGGATTTGCTACATACCCTTGATGCCCAACTTTTTCCATTGCAAACTAGGGGTCGATGTGGATGTAGGCATGGGTGTAACGAGGAGGAGCCACACATCGTTCCAAAAGACACCAGCCCCAGCGTGTCCAACTGATGAGGCATCCCTCCCACCCATTCAATATGCAGCATTGCGGTGGGGATGTGGCCCAAGTTTGTGTTTGTAGTTTTGGAAAAGGGGACTATGCATCGAGCAGAGGAGGTGTGCCTTGTGTGACTTGGGGGAGTTGGAAACCTGCAAAACCTATGGCATCACAGTATATGCATGATGGGGCCAGGAAGGAGCAAGATGAAAGACTGACCTCCAAAGTGAGTGATGATGAGCTCAGAGTCTGGGAGAGGGGAATGGAAGTGATGGCAGTGCTACCACTGCGAGGTTTGGTGGGTGCATTTGCAAGCTTTTGCCAAAGTATAGGTGGTGAGGTTATAACACATGGGGAATTCCAACATTTTTGGGGCCACAAAATATAACTGAAAATAGAATTTCAGAATAAAATATTCTGAGTATGTCTATAGTGAGGTTTAAAATATTTTACAATAATGCCATCATAATCCATTAGCACAAGATAATCTTGTGCAACTTTATGTGACTTGGGCAACATAAATTCTTTTGTGGTGTAGATAAGATGTGAAATAATATTATCTTTTGTGATAAGCTAATCAGGTCCAAATAATATAATATTTACAGATGCTTTTTGTATTTACTATGTATAATGGCAATATTTTTGGTTATTCGCAATTAAATACAATGGTGGGTATAAAAGAGAATACTAAAAGTAAATATTTTAAAGTGTTTATAATTTATAAGGTAATAAGTGGGCACAGCATGGGCATAGCATGGGCATAGCATGGGCCCCTATTGCCCACTGCCAGCAAAGTGGGGGAGACAGGCACGAGATATGATGCTCAAGATGGATCTACTGCATGCTTATTAGACAAATACACATTCTGAATGAAATACACACAGGGCAAGATCATGCACTGAGTGACCCGCAAAACAGTGAAACGGTCTTTAATACCAGAGTTATCAGGTTGTGTCACATTTTCTTTGGGTTCATAGTAGATCCTACTCGAGATGGGTAAGTACAGGGTATCAGAAGTCATTTGTCATTTTTCCTTGCTCAATGTACGCTGTATAGTAGTGTACAGATCTTACTTGAGAGGGAAGTACAGGGTATTGGAGATTTATATAGTCATTTACAAGTATATCACAAGCCATTCCTGAGAGTACATCAGAAGCGTCCAACATCCATAGGTAATAATCATACAACATCCGACAAGAAGTCAAGAGGTTAAGAATCATACCACAATAGTGTGACATGGAGATTTTGGCCTAGTGGAAAAATTGATTGAAACATTCCTAAGAATTCGTCATCTGAAAGAGAACTGCATGTGTGGAGCCAAACTTCGCATGCCTGGTCAAACACATGCATCCAAGAAGCACAGTGTAGCTATTGGAATTTCAGAATCAGCAGAAAGTTAGGGAATCTAAGATGATGACTTATGATAATATCAGGATCTACAGTTCGTTCAGCTAGTCTGAAAACAACAAGATTTGCAGTGCAACTGAGGGCATCATCAGGTACTACAAATGAAGTGTAATCTTGGCTATTAGGAAGAGTAATTTGAATGTCTTTGATGTGGGGCAAGTTTTCTGTACAGGAGAGCAAGACAGACAATAGATTTTTTCTGCTGTTCTGATGCAGATGAACACTCAGATGCTGAAGTGGATTGACTAAGTCAACTAGATGTGTCAGTGCAATTATTGTCGCTGAAGGTGCATCAAGTTGAACCAAAGAACGGATGCAGGGATGGTTGTGTGATTGGCGTGTGGATGGCATGGTACTAATGCCACGGTCAGTCACGCACAACTGATGTACTTCATGTCTGAGAAGAAACTTGACTAGGCTGGGGATAGGACAGGCCTCATCAACCACCAGGACAGACAACAGTGGAAATATTGATGCGTGAAGAAGGAGCGATCATTTCGCAGCATCCAAGCCAGTGTTTGTTAAAGTCAGATGCTGCAGAGGTGCATTATGCAAAGCTGTGAGGATGAAGGAAGTGTGGTGTGGTGTGAAGAGAAGTGGGGAATTAATATGGAGCTCACTAAGCCAACTTTGACGCATGATGCTGCGATCATTAACACCACTCTGTGTAGCTCCCCAGCTGCTGAAACCATTACAATGTAAAATCTGACATCTTGATGAATTGATTGTGTCCAAGAGCATCAACAGCGCCGAAGATTTCTGCTGTGGCCCACCATAAAAGGACAGATGGACTTCAGGATTGGTGCCAATGCCCCTTAATGAGTCCAAAAATATGACTATGATATTGAGGTGGTGGTCCTCTGTCTCTCAAGAAAATGATAACCACAAGACATGGGGGAGGGCGAATTTACTGGATCGCCTCCAAATGGGAAGGGCTTCACAATATTTTTGCTCCAGCATAAGCCAGCCATCACCATTGAGGCTGGGAAAGTTGGTTGATACCAAATACTGTGAGCCTGCAATCTTGTTTAAATACTGGCAGGTTTGAGACAACGCTTGAAGTGTATCTAAATCGAGTTCCTTTGATATCTCGTAGAGCAGCTCAGGGGGCATCTTCCAGAAAACCGGTTGGGGAGACTATTCAGAAGACATGAGTTATAGCAATTGACAGGGAACTGGAACTACTTACTGAAGAAATAATGCTGGATGGCAACAGTGTTGTTTCATGTCTCCGTAGAGCTGTTGCCAAAGCACAAGAGCCTTGGTCAAGATGGACACTCTTCAGGGCTGGAGCAACTGACGCTCCATCATCTGCGCTTGCATGCCACTTGGGGGGTCAAGGGTTACATGGAGACGGGGAAGGATGATGGCCGTCATCATTTGTAAGACACTGGGATGCCCTTGGATCATGGCGATCTACACCGTTGTCTGCATGTTGCTTGGATGGTCGAAGGATGGATGGAGGGGAAATTACGGTCCTCAATGCACTTAAGATAGACAAAAAGGGAATCAAGAATTGACTTACAAGACAGCTATAGAAACCCGCCACAGTTCATTTCAACTGCGTTACAATGTAGAGCTGCTGGATAACTGATTAGGATATTTACAAGACGGTGTAACCAGTTATTTTTGTACATACTCCATTGAGTTAGGCCAGCAGGAAACAACACCAAGTGCATGCCATCGAGATTTGAGATGGAAATAGAGAATAAAAACAGGGAACTCTACAGAACAGGCATGAAAATGAGGTCGATTATAGTGGCACTCACAAGAAAAGGCAACAAGATCTACTGCAAACTCATTAAACAAATGAAAAGCATATGCAACAAACATACCATGTACAGATTGACTCCGCAATAATTTGATCTCTCAACAAACGGGCTGCATTACGAGCAACAGTCCCTGCTGCTAGTAAAGGTTAGGTTGTTTTCACTCTTCTTTTGAAAGGGTTCAACATACTACATGTGGTCATAATTTGTGAGTCTCCTTTGCTACTAGCATTATAAAGTACAGCAGAGTATTAGGACTACTACATTTGGAATGATAGTGAGAAGAGAAAAAGGTGTTAATGACGCGTGTGGCAGGTACTTATTGTGAAATGAACTCAGCCAGGTGATGCCGTTTGCACGTGATGATCCTGAGCATGGAATTTTGGAGTTTTTGGTATGCTTGGGATCATCATGTGCAAACAGCATCGCCTGGCTAAGTTCATTTCACAATAAGTATCCACCACACACGTCGTTAACACCTTTTTCTCTTCCCACTATCATCCCAAATGTAGTAGTCACTAGTAGCAATTGTGTAATAGTTAGGTGTGTACACCCACAATTGAGTTGAGTGTGTCCATCTTGAAGTGTTGTTTGTACTCATGATCCTGCTGTTATAGGGATTATCCATGCAGTGCCTCTGCTCGCTCGTTCAGTAACACCACACCATAATGGAAAATCAAAGTGCGTGATGGTCCCTACAATGTGCTTCATTCCTACCACTGCATATTTACATCCTGGCTACTGTGTCAGTCCTCATTTTGTTCTCGCCTTTGACCCCTCTTCACCCAAATCCCATATGTGCATTCATTGTTTCTGTCAAGACTTCAAGAAGGTATACTTTAACCAAAGTTGAATCAAGTCAAACACTGGCCAGCAGTTCTGAAACATGTCCAGCTCAGGGAATTTTGTGACTGCCTGAAAGGTTTCGGTGAGTTTGCATTCTTTACCAAGGTATCATGCTTACCATCTGTCGTACGTGCACCATTTCTTTAGTGTCTTGGACGCTTCAGCACTTGGATGTATCCAAATGCTTTTTGATCACCTTGTTTACAAAATACTACTCATCATCATTGTTACAGTCGCTACCAATTAGCCCCTATAACCCGAACACTATGCTCATTCACTACGCTTCAGTTCCTACACTTTCACTCTGCATTCACTTTCCCACAAAGCTCATTACTATCCCACGTTATTGATCTTGAGGCTATGCGCTCCAGACTTACACATGTTGTGCCTCATGCATACCTCATGCCCCCTATCCAACACATGTCCGCACAGGTATGCTTATCCTCCAATTACAACGATCCTCATGTCACCTCATGTTACCCAGTGATACCAACTCATGTACTAGTATAGTATCTGTAGATAAGCACTGCACGGTCTGTGCACTTGTATTAGTAGTATAAATACTATAGCCAAGTGACCAAGACTCTCTAGTCTTGTTCTCTTGGAGTTTTCCCAGAACAACTCAACTAGTACTCTTGTCACTTCAGACGCTAGACCCTTAGGTGGGTTCTGGTCGTTTCAATCATGAGTATTTCTCTCTGCATACTTTTTGGCTTCTTACACTGAACAATTTGAACCTTTCTGCCTCTCAGCCCATGACATCTTGTAAGTTATAGCCACCTCTACCCGGCCTCCCAGCCTCACTGGGCGGTTTGGGAATCTTCATGCTGAACCCCTCTGACTCCAATGATGACAAGGAAGATAACGATGGTGAATGAGACACTGAGTGTTCAGATGTTTCAGCCTCGGAGGTTGGGTCTTCCGGAGGAGCTGCAGCCACAACAAACCTGATACCTTTTGTTGGTGCCAGGGTACTTGAAATGGCTGGCATAGAACTTCTTGGAGTTGTGATATGGTTAGTTGGTCCATGGTGAGTCTTGTGGTGAACTGTGAGCCTCATTTCCATAGCCGCTGATACAAGTACCCTAGATGTGGGCTGATAAATGAGTTCTTGCTGGGACATTAGGAGAGGTAAAGTTGGCAGAGGTCCATTGACTATACGAGACATGGTTTGTTTGGATGAGGGCATATTGTCTGGTTTTTGCGATACTCCATTTCGTTCTTATAGTGGCTCATGGCAATGATGAAAATAATAATGACAAAAGGCTAATTGTCTGCCATTCGCCGCCGATAACAATGTATCTAATCCATCTTTTTGGTGATACTTACATATGGTGGAATGCTATGACTACTGGCTGAATGTCATGTCTCCTCAGTCATAATTATAATGCAGGCTCACAATAACGCAATGAATATATAAATCAGGACCTCGTTACCACTGATGGCCCTCTACTCATGAAGCTTGCAAAGCCCCAATCTGATGGGTTTCCCACTCATTACCTGCCTTACTGACGATACCTCCGTGAACAAAAATCTGACAACTACGGTTATATTATGGTGAGCCTTTCCCCCTCTCTTGAAAATTTCTGATAAGTTGTTCTGGTTAGGACAACGATGCTCATGCTCTCTGTGCTCCCCTTCAGAGGCCTTCTTCACTCAGCCATACAATTGTTATCCCCTCTACTTCTCGCTGTCATTCCAGGGCTTGTTCCAAGGTGATCTTTGGCACACACTTTGATGAATTGTTTGTGCTGCTCGAAAACTGGAAGACGAGCTGGATGGCCTTGATGTCGCCCTTTTCAATGACACTGAATCCCATGTAGAGGCAGCGATAAGATCGGCCCTATCTGAGATACTTGGACCCTTGCTGTCTGAACAAGACAGGAGTCCATCCCTGGCAGACTGCACAATATCGTCTCCAATCCCTGAAGTAAGTTGAGGTTCCTTGCTTTGGCTCCTGTATTCTCATCAATATAGGTTGAAAGTTCAGCACACAGTACCACTTGGGGCTTTGTGCAGACCCTCTTGCAGAGGCTTAGCTGCGTCTGTCATCACTTTGCAGGGGTGCTGTGGTCAGATGACAAGTTCACTCTGCCTTTGACCAATCCACTCCCATTCCACCCTAATGGTATGTTGTCTTACTCCACACCAATACCTTACTTATGTGTCAAAGGCGAATACCACATACCTGGAGGTTGGAAAGAGTGAACTAGCATCTAGTGTAGGATAATGGTTGAATTGTTGTTTGAAAATGAATTGTATCAATTTGCTTCTAGATGGGTCATCTTGGCAGTGCGAAGGAGATGATAATTGCAAAGCATGATACAAAGTTGTGACTACAAAGGGAATGCGCAGCACACATCTTCGGCAGGTAAAACTATACAATCCATAGAAGAGACAGAGGTAACCACCACTTTTTTCTCCTTCTTCATCCATCTGATAACCTGGAAAAATTGACCTTGTAGGTCACCCTTCAGGATGAGCATGGTTTGACCCTTTGCACTTGGATCCAAAGGGCTAAGGAAACGTGTGGGGACATGGTGGTGTTCCGATGGGGAATTCACATGATTGCCTGTAACAGTAAGCGCAATGGACCCAGAAGGTGCAGGACCTTCAGAGTTGAAGAATCAATCAGGTCCAGTTTGCATAACTCACTTCATATAGTTTCCTCCTCAGTATCTGACATCAATGTTGAAACACAGTCGGTAGCGAAGATAATCGCAGAAGGTGTCATCGAAGAGCCATTTGAGGCAACCTAAATGTTGATGAACAAGCATGCATGCTATCATTGCATATTTGCTCACCTTTGTCGATTGCTCTATCTTCTGCTGTCACGGTCCATGGATTTGCTTCACTTTCGTCTGTGTCCACAGGCCTTGGAGTTGGCAGGGGAGTAACATTGTGGATTTCCAGCATTGGTTCTATGAATGATCATTTTACTAAATTCTTCATCACCTCCAATTGGGCACCTTCCATAGAAGTGCCATTAAGGAGGACACCGAACCTGTCCCAGGATTGTTAGCCCAGATAATACATGGAGGGATGAATTCATACTCAGTGACCAAATGTTTGTTCTTTACTTGCATCGTATTCCCGAAATATGACACCATGCTGGAATCACGACTCAACACATGAAGTGTGACCTGGATGCCTTTCTTCTCACCACGGATTATCCACACATTGTGACCAACAGAGTTGGATGCAGCAGTCGGCAGATGAAATTCCCTCAGCTTTCAGCACAACAACATGGAAATTCTGATCTAGTAGATGTCAGCAAAGATTGTGAAGAATCACAACTACACTCACTTGGCTACTGTCTCCTTCTGATCTCAACACCGCCTCAGCATTTGAAAAATGGACTGACACAACTACACCGACTGTCCCACAGAGCTTACCTTGAGCAACTTGTAAAATGTCTCCAACTGCTACCCCTGACCCATTCTCCTTCGAGTATGAGATGATATGCATAGGACATTTTACAACAAGCTCATCCAAATGAAGGAGCAACATGTGGCGCTTCAGCTCTTTCGTTGGTTCTTCCTCTTCCAGATCATCTATCTTTGGTAATTTGCAAACCATTGCCCATACAAAATTGAACATCTCAATGCTGTCAATGTTGCCTGTCATCTCATGATACTGACCCCTGATGACTTCTATTTCATCACCCAGCATGTTCAAGTCGAAATCTTGCATGGGTTGATGAAGGATATTGGCTGGAAGGCCAGGATCTTGTGACATTGTGGACAACACATGGGGCACGGAGTACGTTTCGAGGAAAACATAAGGTACTAAAGTGTTCACCACCAGTCAGGAAAGCTACAACATAGTAATAGTTACTCACCACTTCCATTGTTTCCAATATCAGCATTGCATCATTCTTGCCAACTACAATGACAGTCCCAGTTGATCCTCGGTGAACTCCTGCGAGGATTTTGACAGAGTCACCATATCTGAAAACACAGTGGATGTCCAAAACTGACATCTCATCCTTGAAAAGTGCTAGCTGAGGGTCACACACAGCAGAAATCAGACTTTTGCTTCATCGACATTGATCGACATAATGACTGTTTGTTCCCCCACAAAGAGGCCACTGAGAGGACACACTAGATCACCTTCCTTCCAGAATTGGGCAGTGAACCTCAAATGTGTCTGCTCAACGAGTCCAGGGTTGATTTACGATTCAGTGTGAAGCACAATGTGATCGGGATGGAGTGTAACAGCCGCTATTACCCACCATACCATTTTCCCACTTTTCCTACACTTTCCTTGCATTAACCGTATTAACCCCTATAACCCGGACACTACTAGATCGTCCTCAATAACCCTTGCAACACCTTATCTTATCAAGTCACATGACTTCTAGTCACATGTCTAGTCACGTGCCAGTCACATGACCTTATCTCTCTTATCTCGGCTATGCAACACATGTTATCCTCAT
>JBBPJQ010000967.1:0-14428 GCA_038088795.1 Boletus rex-veris
ACCGACGGGCACCGTTCCGATACCACCGATCTTGTAGACGTCCTGGAGAGGAAGGCGAAGGGGCTTGTCGGAGGGACGAGTAGGAGCTTCGATAGCATCAATGGCATCGAGAAGGGTCTTGCCCTTGACGACACCACCCTTGACCTCCTTGGTCCAGCCCTTGTACCAAGTCATGCTATTGGGATACTCTGTGAATGCCGGAAGCTAATCTGATAGCACAATGCTTACTTGGGGGATTCCTCCAGCATGTTGTCACCATGCCAGCCGGAGATGGGTACAAAAGCGACAGCCTTGGGGTTGTAGCCGACCTTCTTGATAAACGTCGATGTTTCCTTGATGATTTCGTTGAAGCGGTCCTCGCTCCACTATCGGTGATCGCACATCAAACGATATTCCTCAAAAGGAATATGTACAACACACCTTGGTCGTGTCCATCTTGTTTACAGCGACAATGAGTTGACGCACGCCAAGGGTGAACGCCAGAAGAGCGTGTTCACGGGTTTGACCGTCCTTGGAGATACCAGCCTCGAACTCACCGGTACCAGCGGCGATAATAAGAACGGCGCAATCAGCCTGGGAGGTACCAGTAATCATGTTCTTGATGAAATCACGGTGTCCAGGGGCATCAATAACCTGATCCTCCGCGTGAGAATACATCTACGTGCTTGAGAAGCAAGGACGTACGGTGACCATGTACTTGGGAGTCTCGAATTTCCAGAGGGCGATATCGATGGTGATACCACGCTCACGCTCAGCCTTGAGCTTGTCGAGCACCCATGCTAGACAAGTCATCAGCGCCGTGTTACGTCGATCGCAGCTGATCAATGACTCACCGTATTTGAAGGAACCCTTTCCCAGCTCAGCGGCTTCCTTCTCGAACTTTTCGATGGTACGCTTGTCAATACCACCGCACTTGTAGATCAAGTGACCAGTAGTGGTCGATTTTCCGGAATCGACGTGACCGATGACTACGATGGCTTGATCAGTTGGGACATCGATGATGGAAGGTGCTACTCACCGACGACGTTAATGTGGATCTTTTCCTTTCCCATTTTGATAAGTTTCTACGCGTAGGAGATGAGTACGAAATCTTGATCGCAAAGATCAGACGAGAACGACGGCGTAGATAAGAATCGCCAACAAGAGGGGAGTGTAGATGAGGAGGAGGAGGAGAGAGATGGATAGGATGATGATACTCACTTATGAGTACAGAAATGAAAGAAAAAAGGCGAAGAGGGAAGAGGAGGTGATGGTACGAAAGAAAGAAGGGATGGCCAGATGTTTGCTGATAGTTATACCCTTCCCGCTCCGAAAATTTTTATCGATTCAAAATCGATGTGATTCGATGGCTGATAAACTGGCATGCCGTCAACTCCGCTCGGCATTGGCCACGCCAAATTCCAACTCCGCGATTGCTCATGTGCAGACAAGGTCTGATACCGTAGAAGTGGATACAGTTCAAGTCGTTACATGTATAGATACATATATTTCTCCCAACGACGACAGTGGCGATGGCAAGAGACAAGGTAAGATGACGAGTGACAGGTAAGAGGTAAAGCCAGATCTATGGCTACATACCAGTCAGGTCGATACCAGACCTTATCCTCATGCCTTCGATCAGGTGATGCGTGCAGGAAACGCACTCGGCTGCGGCGTTATTTGTAGTTGATTTCCATATGGCTTCTTCATTCCCCAGCCATCGTGACCACTCAGGAAACGACACCGGAGAATGCTTTCGAACGTCGGCCTTGCGTCGACTTCCACCTGTAAACACGCCCTCACGAGTGCTGCAGCGTCCCCGAGGGCACCCCCTCCATCCCACTCCTCACCCTCATTTGCCTTGTCATCACCACAGCGATCGTCTAGAGCGATCGACGCATTCGCGAATGGAGACTCCAAGCCCTCCTGTGCTTCAGCTGCAGTCAAGAATGGACATTCTCCAACTAGGAGAACGTAGGCCACGACCCCAAATGCCCAAACGTCCTGCTCTTTCCCATAATACCGCTCGCCTCGGAGGATCTCTGGCCCAGCATAGTCCAGCCTTGCCAGAGAATCGAATTCAGGACAGAATGGGGCCAAGAAGCCAAGATACTCACGTCCCGCTGAACGTATCCCAACCAGTATTCTTGATCAGTCCCGAGCTACCGAAATCAATCAGAACGCATAGGCCATCTGGGCCAAGGACTACGTTCTCGTCTTTCACGTCACGATGAACTATGCAGATCTGTTGAACGCTCGTTGTATGGGCATCGGCGCAGCACTTACCAATCCCGCGGTCGTGCAGAAAACAAAGAGCATCGGCCAGCTGGCCGAGATAGCTCCGAACGGAGGCGAGGGGGAGGCCCTCTGGATATGCTTCTACCAAATCAAAAAGATCTGTCGGAGGGGGGGGTTCGTTTGGAAGATGTTCAGGAGATGTGGATGGTAGGACGAGGTAGTAGTAATGATTATCTTCGAAAAAATCCAGTAAAGGGCATATATTTGGGTGACCCTTGACTACCTTGCCCTCCTCCCAATAGGAATCATGTTCAAGGGTACATGAAGGCGACGTTGAACGATGATGTCGCCTCGGATCCCATGGACGGGGAGGTGGGAGAGTGTATGACGTGGCAGATATGAGAGACATGACATAAATCTCTATTGGTATCGTTCCGTATTCGTGGTGCCGTTTCCAGCAATCGGCAAGAATACGCGACTTGATTATCTGCTTGATGACCAGGGGTGGCTACTACACGGTGAGAGCCGGGTTTCGTGGTGTGGAGGAACTAGTTCCTTACCCCAAGTGTGCCATCCGACCTATACTCGCGAGCTCTTTTGACCAAGCCGTATGCACCCCGACCAATTTCTCGCTCGATAAAAAAATCTGAGATTGTTTTTCCATCTGGAGGGATCTGTCCATTGGATGTTGGAGTCGGAGGCCTGGTACTAACGACAGACGACGGCACATTTACAGTACTCCCAGATCGACGGAGAATTTGTGGCATGGCTGGGGATGGCGATGGTGGATCAATCGGGGCGATTGAGACACGGCCAGCAATTAGAGAGACGCGCTGCTGGGAAGACCGCCTGCGAGGTCGCGAACAGGTGGGAGAACGTGTTGCCAGTGAACGATTGGATTCAGGTGTATTCGGCTGAAAAGGGACAAGCGGCTCCAAGAATTCGAGTGGGGAATAGGATTCCAGGCGCAAAGGTGAGCCGGAGATTGGCGAGTCTGTCAGTTGCGACGAGGGATGGATGTCGGGCTCCAAGACAAGGGTCTGTGGCTTGAGTGTGGGAGTGGTGACCACGTAAAACGGAGAAGGTTTTATAGTCGTGCAATTTGGGAGATCAGGAACGGATAGCTGTTCCGCTTCGTCGGGAGGGGAGCTGGAGTCGGATGGATTTGAAAATTGATTGACGTTGGGATTCCAGTCGAAGCCACGTCCGATGCAGGTTACCCCCCAGCTATTGCCTACACTAGCTGCCTTGTAAAGCATGGGTGGGGCGGGAGCAAGCCAGTCATCGTCATCGAAAGGGATATCGAGAGCGGACTGTGCGATCATAAAAAGAGACTAGTCGAGAGAGCGTCCTCCAGACTGAGCGGTCAAGTGAAACTTGGCGCGAATACTTCTGGGCCGATAGCTGATGGTTTTATGACACCGAGTCGGGCGGCGCTGTACGAGCACTGCCAATCACGACCACTTTCACACGGGGGTGCCACAGTAACAGTGCACTGCGTGAGTTGTAGACGTACGGTGACCGTCTTCAAGTCAGGGAAGCTTAAAGGCTGGTCGAACGCGCTAATCCAACCGGTAGCGAGTCTCGGGGAAATTGAACGACGACTCTGACATCCAAGGGAGGGACCACGACACAGCCACAGTCTAACGTGTTGACGTGTATTTGTCCCATCCTCCTCACACCAGGGAGTTGTCAACGTCGCGCCCGGTGACCCAGATCGTCATCCCTCCAGTTAAGAAATTGTGAGTACGTCCTCTCAGAAACTCGCATCGGACGTGATATGCTGTTCCGAGGGTTTCAAGGTTCTGGCAAGGGACGCCGGGGGTGGATGCGTGGTTGGATGCACGGATGATGGAACACCTAAAGTTGTTGACTCTATACTGACACTTCTCTTCAGCTCGCCATGGCCGTCAAGATCCCCATCGTCAAAAAGCGGACTAAATCATTCAAGTCTGTGAACCCTTCATGACTTCCTTGCAGTCCCTTACTGTTCCATACAGGCGCCACCAATCCGATCGTTACCACAGTGTCAAGGAGGCATGGCGAAAACCAAAGGGTATCGACAACAGAGTGAGGCGTCGTTTCAAGGGTCAGCTTCCTATGCCTAAAATTGGCTACGGGAGCAACAAGAAGGTAACAATCTCTTCTCTCGAATCGACAATCCATGGGCTGTATCTCCTGCCCTCAGACCCGACACCTACTTCCCAATGGCTACAAGAAGTTCCTTGTTAGCAATGTCAAGGAGGTGGACATCCTCTTGATGCACAACAAAAGCTACGTCGCAGAGATCGCACACAACGTTAGCAGCCGAAACCGTACCCTTATCCTTGAGCGGTATGTTACTCCATGACAACTCCGGATCACTTGGTGACATCTCTCCATCAAAGGGCCAAGGCCCTTGACGTCAAGGTGACAAATCCTGCTGCACGGTTGCGGTCAGAGGAGTAGTTTGTTTCTTTACTTGTCACATGTATCCATTCCGTATGCTGGAGGTAGCCAAGTGCGACTATGCTCTAATAAAAAAGCATGTGTACCCACAACTTTCCTAATGCAGTCGATTCTCTTGCACCTCTTCCGCAGAACTGCACGTTCACCGCTGCCGCAGGACAACATGAGTAGCACAAGGCAAGTACATCTCCCGACTCCACTCCCCACTTAACAAACCTTCTTCATGTGCAGACCTGCAGAGCATGCTGGGTCCTGGTACGAAAGCGATGGTAGATCTCGTGCAGCACTTGAATACTCTTCACTCCACGAATGATTCGTCACAGCGCAGGTGTTAAGCGAACAGTTGGGTGGATGGCTAGCAGCCGCGCGCGAACAAGATTTCACACCTCCCGTTGCAGGCTGCAGAGCGATCATTGCTCCGTTCGTTTGCACTGCCGCCTTATCCAGCCGTCTGTTATCTGACTACGCGATCTCCAGCCACGCAGGTTACATGTGGTCAGGACGCGCTGCCGCCTGGGCATATAGGTGCATCGATACAAAGGGAATGTGAGTCCCGTCAAACTTGGTTGACCCGATCTGATTTTGTGCCACTGAAGTAAACGGGTCTTCATTCTTGGCCCTGCCCATCATGTCCATCTGAACCGCTGTGATGTCTCTGGCTGCGATTATTACGCCACGCCATTTGGAAAGCTCCTTCTTGACGAAGAGAGTAAGTCTCTGTGAGGAGGTTCTGTCGGATACAGCAGATCGTGACCGCCTTTTCAGTCATTGGAGACCTGAAGAGCACAGGCAAATTCGGAACCATGTCGATTGGGACGGACAAGGACGAGCATAGCATCGAGATGCATCTCCCATACGTATATCAGACATTTAAAGAGTCAGTTTCATTTCTCAAGTCCTTGATCCGCTAACTCGTGTCGTGCTAGTTCCGATATATCAGTGGTACCAATTCTCGTTGGTTCCATCAACTGTTCTCAGCAGAAAGCCTATGGAAGCATCCTTGCACCTTATTTTGCTGATCCGGAGAACTTCTTTGTGATTTCAAGTGACTTCTGTCATTGGTGAGTTGCTCTGGTTGCAGCGATTTTCCTAATTGATTATCTATAGGGGTAGATCGTATGGATACACCTTCTACTATCCAGAGCCGCTACCCAGCGATGTACCCGGCATCTATCTCAAGAGCCACAGCACTCACCAGAATTTATCTCAGAGACCAATTTACGATTCAATACGTGATCTAGATCAGGAAGCCTTGGGTATTCTGACACTATCGCCATCGTCTGAGGGGGACTCCCCTGCGGCGGACTCGCACGTGAAATTCCTGGAGTATCTAGACCGGACAGCCAACACCATATGTGGGAGGAAACCAATCGGCGTGCTTCTCGGCATGCTTTCCGAGATTGAGAAGGGGGGGAAGAAAGCGCAACTGGAGTTTGTACGCTATGAGCAAAGTAGCAAGTGCACCACTGTTACAGGTTCCAGCGTGAGCTACGCGAGCGCATACATCTCGTTCCTGTAGAGATTTTTCCAAATGTATCCAAGCACAGATAAACTGCAATGCAATCATATCCGAAAAGAGGGTGTCAGTACCTCTAGCCTCACAACTTACTGGAGTAGATTTGGGGCCCAAATATGTCGTCGTCCTCTCCCTCTGTGCCTGGCACTCCAACGTCACAGACGACCTACCCACAGACGTTGTAAAGCTTTCTTCAGGTTCTCAAATGCAGACACACCTTGCCAGTAACATCGTCAGTCACAATATCCTCAAGTCCCCAGTCCCTCAGGGATGTTTGGTCCGTCAAATGGGCAAAGGATGCCAGCAATACCGCCTCCCAACTAGACCCTTGTCCACCAGCAGTGTCACGCCCTCGAGAAAATTGAGACAGGGTGCAGCAGCCGACTCTGAGCGGCAACTTTGGTCGTGCAAGAAGATGTCGGCACATCGTGATGATCGGTGCTGCATGCGAGAGGAGCAGAATGTTCTTGTGGTGACACATGTCTGGCCGTGTCTCGATCTGGTAAATGAAACGGACGAGAAAGTCAGACATCCTGGCCTGGATTCCTTCAAGGTCTTCTCCTTTGCGAGGGGGGAGCCAGATAGAGCGCCAGGAAGGGTCGATTTCCACTGTGTTCCAGGACGGACTGATCTCGGGTAACATAGCCCGCAATTCGATGGCACTCTTTGGCCGAGGAAACAAGCCTGTGCCAGGGACAACAGGAGAATACCATTCCGATAATCCTACGTGCGTCTGTCAAAACTCAGGAAGCATCACATGAAGATGGTCAGACCGTGCTCAATGTAGATCGGTAAAGACAATCGTTCTGCGACGGGTTTGGAAGTTTGAAGGCAACGATCTACATACAGCACGGCATTGACAGACCAGATGTGACAAAAGGCAATTACTTACAGTAAGGGGAGCTGAAGATTGCACTCGGCTGTTTGTCCTTTGGGAGTAATCCCAGGTAGGATGCCAACTCTACAGCTTGGGCCTTCGATGTAACATGTGTGACTAGCGATGCAAGAGAATCGGCACTCTTACTTCTCCGTATGCAGCTAAAGGGGGGTCTCTGGCAAGACCTGTCGGGGTTGTCCTATGCCATGGTGCTTAGACATGTCGATCGAAACACTATAACTTGCTACTGACCACTGGTTTGAGGTCACCCAATTGGCTCTAAAGCCTGTATACAACAAGCAGTGCAGGTCCGCAAATGTGTATCACTAATTGGAGACTTACCATGCCTAGCGACATAAATCGTCTCTATCATGAATGATTTTGAAATATGTAGATGTTGCGCCAGCAGGTCAATAGCGTCGACAACCTGAAGTTCGGTGTTTCTACGGTGATGTTAGCGCCATTGAAGAAAGTCAGCGTCGGTCCGCACATTTTTGACGATGTCAGGCTACTTAGATTCTTCCTGGCTGGAAGGAACCTTGATCAGGCTTCTGCCTAGAAAATAATTGGTTGTTTCTTCAAGCTCCCCCAACAATTTCCTCCTTTCCAATGACTGTAATATCAACCGAATGTCGAGAGAGAAAACAGTGTCGACCGTCCAGTGAAGGTATGCCAATTTCAGCGCAGTTGTTGGTGGTGCGTAAATTTCTACATGGCCAAGCTAGCACGTTGTTGGACCATAAACAATAAGTACATTGGCTTTCGTTACTACTCAGTACTCAGTAGTCACTAGATTTACATGAGGATTATGCTAGATGTGGTGGGAGTAATGGCAGGAATTCGAACCATGAAGCATTATTATTGTGGAGGCGTCAGCGTCAGGAATGGTTTCAATCAACGGCATTCATCCCCTGTTCCCTGTTCCCTGAACCATGACTAAGTGTCATCCCATGAATATTAGAGCCCGCTGTCAATACGGAATTGACGAAATAAAAATGGTACGAAGAGGAACCGGGGCTCATTGGATCGGCTTCCTGTGGATCCTTGCTGGGTACATCTTGGCTGAGTACACTTGCTGTATCTGCGAGAGTGATTATGCTATCGTCTATCCGGAGTCGTGATGAGTTCTTATCGTAATCTAGCTCCCACCGTTTTCTCACCATCACTCAATTGTGATACGCGTGGATTGTCTGTGAAAGGATCTGAGGCGCTGGCACGCAAGACTATAGCATTAGTTGCGGCAAGTATTTTTTGCCGTGCGTCATCATCTAACGCGCCGGGCAGCTCAACCGCGATCCCGGAAATCGTTGCGCCTTGAGGGACTGTGTCTGAAATATGACCAGGTGGTAAGTCCCAATACTTGTATGCTGAAATACCGTCGACACACCATCCATAGTGTGCAGCTCTGTGCTCGGAACTGCTCGCATAAGTCTTTCTTCTCTTTGTATCCTCTCCGATGTGCGCTAGACGTTGATCTGCAATTAATGAAAGAACTTGAACGGGTCAATTGATCGACCTTGGTGTCATGAAAAAAGGCTTTAGACGCAGAAAGAAACATCCGCGCTGCTCGATAGTGACGGAACACTGTGAATGGATTGGAAGATTTTGGGCGATTTTGTAACTTTGCCTCCTTGGCTGCTAGACTGCCAGCATATGAGTGGATTGATCGGCGAAACATCGACATTCGCTGACGCTTCATACTGAATCCTTGCGTTGAAGTGAAAGCGCCTATCCGTATCTAAATCGATGCCCATTTCTGCGATCTTGATCATTTCATCCAGCGTTGCGGAGAGCAAAAGGCTGCCCTTGCTGATAGTGTCTCCGGCATTGTAGTATGCAAGAGGAAAAATGTCTTCTTCGTATTTGGAGGCGGCGCCAAGATTGAGCGGGACGATCACCGTAGTAGGTTCTGGGGGAGCCATGCTACCGTGGATCACAGGAGTAGGGGAGGATGGGGGGCTTCAAGATGGGAACTGTTCTTTCCTGGGCAGTGGAATTTCCCTTTAATATCTACCCCGAAAAAAATCAAACCAAGATAAGAGATTTCAGAGAGCATGGGAAAGAATCCATTGAAGGGTATCGGGTTAGCAAAGTTTTATTTGATGATAGAAAAACGACCCTCAGTTTCTGAATAATTCTTCTCTTCCTGCTGCCAGGTGGAAGAAAAATTAGGCAGAAGGCTGGTGTTGTTGAAAGATATGCAGTGTAATTTTCGATGCGTCTTCTTGAGTTACATCCAGCGCAAATATCCGCAAAACTCCGCGATCGGACAGATCATATGTGTGGACTGCGGTAGGCGCATGTTTGTGCATATTTTTACAACGTGTTTGCCCATAATGCTTTAACTAACCTTGCTGGAACCCTGTTTTTCTTGTGATTATAGCTCGGAACGGTGCCCGCGGTTGTGATGCACAGCGAACGTGGACGGAAGGAACTTGAGGTTTGGGGAACAACTGTCCATCTCCGTCCAGAAGAACTGGATCCCAGAGAAATCTGGTGGCATGCCCGCTATCAGCGACTCAAGTCTCGTGGATATCTTCTACGCCCTCGGTACTCCCCCGAGTGGATTCCTTCATGGACAGCGTCGAATAGAGACTGGGCAGAGTGTGAGGACGGGAAGAGGTTACGGGTAAGTATGTTCCTTCTACAACTCTCCGATTTCTAACAATTTGCGGTGCAGTACGGGCAAGTCATCGACGCGACACGGATTTCGGACAGTAAAGTGGTGGCTTTGAAGCAGATTGCAAGAGCAGAGCACCCTTACGAAGTTGATATCGCGTTGTATTTCTCTTCTGAAGACCTTGTCTTTCACCCAGCGAACCGTTGCGTCCCTATCTACGATGTTCTCGTTCTGGATGATGACGAGGAATTTGTCATCGTTGTGATGCCTTTGCTCCGACCTTATGACAATCCCCGGTTCGATACTGTCGGAGAAGCAGTGGAGTGCTTCCGCCAGCTGTTCGAGGTAATGTAAGTTCGCTGTCATGAGTGACATGTATTAAATCTCTTGTAGGGACTTCAGTTCATGCACAAACACCGTGTTGCTCATCGGTAAGTGAGACGATCACTGGCCATTCCTTAATTGAGATCTTGACAGTGATTGCATGAATAAAAACATCATGCTCGATCCTACCCGCCTCTATCCTGAGTCATTTCATCCCATGGAAACCGACTTGAACAAGGACTGCAATGGTCATGCCAAGCACTTGACACGTACTCAAAGACCTCCAAAATACTATTTCATTGACTTTGGCATTTCCCGCCGATACGATCCTTCGAATACCGATCCAAGAGAAGTACCAATATGGGGCGGTGACAAGGAGGTTCCCGAATTTCAGATCTCAAATGAGCCTCGTGATCCTTTTGCCACCGACGTATTCTACATCGGCAACGCTATAAAGATGGACTTTCTGCGGGTCAGTCATCTGTCTGGGGTAGAATCTTGCATTTGCTCTGACCGAAGACACGTCAGGAAAAGCGAGGCTTTGAGTTCATGAAAGCCTTGGTTGCCGATATGATTCAGGCAGACCCAGCCAAGCGCCCAGAAATGGATGAGGTGGTCGCCCGGTTTGATGTTATCCGGCAGGGGCTCAGCCAGCGCAAATTGCGTTCTCGCGTTGCGGATGTTGACGAGGATCTATTCGAGCGGGTCGTTCGCACTACCATTCACTGGAAACGTCGAATTATGTTTGTTGCCAGAGGCGTTCCGGCTATACCAACTCCATCCTGACAGTATTGGACTACTTTCTGTGGTACCTGTGTCGCGTACAATCTTGCGTTGAGTGTGTTCTTGGTGTGTAAGACGATTGCGAGTGGTTTGCCAGCGCCGCCTACAGCATTGAATGCAGCAGTCGATGTCGATCGAGTCTTCGATGCACGCTGAAAAAAAAATCGCTGACAGCAGGATTTGAACCTACGCGGGCAATGCCCAAGTGATGTTGTGAATTCAAATCACTCGCCTTAACGACTCGGCCATATCAGCTCGCTGTCACAATGTCTGATGAAGATTAATGTGCCGTGTCTTTTGAGAACGACCTTACTTCAGCTTGGACTTGGGTCGCATTCACCACGCGAATCACCACCATCCAAATAATTACTCGCCGTTCTTTTTGTCTTTCTTCTCTACTTATTGGCTGCCTGGGAGCAGCACGGGAAATTCATGGATTCACTCATCCCATTCACAACGTCGGGATCCCTGGTAGATTGCGTGGACAGTACGTCTGCCGAGTCAACTCCACACCAGCCAACACCCTGAGCCACTTTCTTGATCACTTTGCTCCGTTTATGATACCTTGGCTTAGGAAAGATGCTGGTGATCCTCAGAGACGGTCGAAAATTGCATGGTGTATTGCGCTCTTATGATCAATTTGGTGGGTCGACGACCATGGCTCGTTTTGTTGCAGACGCTCAGCGTTTTGGCATAGCAAACCTTGTACTGGAGGATACCGTCGAACGAATATACCATGGTAACGCGTTTTCGGAGCACTGGCATGGTCTCTTCCTCATTCGAGGCGAAAATGTGGTATTATTGGGGGAAATCGTATGTCTGCTAGTACGTATCCTCTCATCCGGTCTACTGATCACTTTATATACCAGGACCTCGATCAAGAGGACGATGTCCCATTACGACAAGTCGATTATCAGTTCCTGGACCCATATCACAAAAGCGACATTGCCAAGAAGAAAACTCGTGAAGATTTCAAGGCAAAGGTTTTGTATGAGCAGAAGGGGTTCTGTAAAGAAGGAGGCGAGGGGGATGGATATTGATGGGGACAAGTATCAAAACATTGATCTTGCTTGACAGGCAGAGGCAAGAGGTCAACTCTCTACTACGACCCTACCCTCTTGACTTTTCTGAAACTTTTGGCGCGGCTGCAATTTCGAGTATATTATTCAAGTTGTGGAGCGTCCAGTGCAACAACATTAATAGGGTACAACACTACATGCAGCTATGATGACCGTTTTTTCCCCCTCTCTGAAACAAAGACTGTGTGATGGGGTTTCTCGGATCCATTGAGCTGAACTTCTGGGTGTGGAGCGGGTTGTAAAGTGCTCGTTGGCTGTGGGTATAGTATGTCTTCAATGCGTTTACGTATCTCCCGTTCGCGTGTTGTAAGTTTGAACAGAATCCCTTCTTTGGTCTCTTTGTCAAATGAGACTTCTGCAACACGAAGTTTCTGCCAGCTTGGAAGCGGTCAAAGCAAGTGAACAAGGAACAAATGATAGGGAGCTTACCCTGCGTGGCGTTCACACTTTGTCTTGCCCGTACACCACCACTCTCCATGCGTGGCTGAGGCGGCGTCGAGCGGCATGGCATCGTCCCCTGACTCCACCTTGATTCGCTCCTCCTCATAGCTCTCCAGTACCTCCAGACCAAAGTCTGCCCACTCCTCTTCACCATAGCAAAGTCTCGGATCCCATCCACATTCATCCACATTCCCTGCTCTCTCAGAAGCAAGTTCTACTACTTTTTCGCGCCACATCACAATGTCCAATTCACGTTTCATGAGCTCGCGTTCTTTGACCACTTCCTCGAGGGGTATGTTCAGACGACTAACCTCGCGTTCGGCTCTTCGTTTCGCTGCAGAATCGAGGGGTTTGGACTCCGAGTTGTCGCCGTCAACGTTCATTTTAGGTCCTGGCACGCTCGCCATGGCGCAAATCACCACACCTTCTCGTTTCGCGGCGTTTTTGACACTTTCCCATAATAGATCGCGTACGCCGCCCGATTGCTCCCATTGTGCGATGCGTGTCTGCATGTACTTCATGCCGCAGTCGTCAGAGCAAT
Source organism: Boletus rex-veris (assembly GCA_038088795.1). Classification (NCBI taxonomy): domain Eukaryota; kingdom Fungi; phylum Basidiomycota; class Agaricomycetes; order Boletales; family Boletaceae; genus Boletus; species Boletus rex-veris. The sequence goes on from JBBPJQ010000967.1 coordinate 12,847, forward strand.
ATTTTGAGAACGCGCCACGTGACGGTCTGTGACATGCTTCGGGCGACGAAGGGTCCTCGTGTTGGAGTCCAAAGAGACAACGCCGTTTCCACGTCGTCCGCAGATGTGAATGTTCTGAGGTGATCCGTTTAAGCTCAACAGATTACTGATAGCATACAAGATCGCGGATACTCACTTTGGATACACGGAGGACATATGAATTGATCAACGAGATCAATTTCCAGGTCTGGCATATTGACGCACAATGTATGGAACCACTCATCACAGCTAACAATCATTGCTTCAGTTGTACATAAAAGAGACTTTGTGATCCATTCCGATGCTCACCGATCACACGCAATCATCGTTCGGTCTTCGTCATACCGTGTCTTGCATACGCAATAGAGTTTGTCATCCTCTTTGTCTCTGTCATCCGCATCTGGTTCCGGGACAACATCATCCACTGCTCCTGGAATGACAGATGTGGAGCGTGATCGGCCATTAATGTTTACTACGCCTTTTGGAATACCAGCTTTCAAAGAGGCATCTACCACATTGGGTTTAGCTTTAGGTTTTGGAGCGGGTTTGGCCCGTGGCTTGGGAGAGTGCCTCGGTTTAGCGGCAGGCTGAACGAAGGGGGCGGCTTCAGGACTGGTCGGCATAATGAGGCGCGATATACGTACCTTCGACGTTCCATCCTTTTTCTTTCTGTTTCCTGTCGTTGTACCGCCTGCCAAGACAGGCTTGTCCTTTTCAACTTTCCTATGACGCGCTGCTGGAGGGGGCATGGATGCACGATCTTTCTCCTCGTCTGTCATAAGAGGACCTTTGAGGACAGGCTGGGAAGATGGCACAGACGATGGTCCACCAGAGCCCTGGCTAGTAACCTGACCTGCTGTGACCGGGAGAGGTAACCTCGAGTCGATTTGCGCCTTCGGCATCGCAGGTGCGGCACAAACAGGATGGTCTTCGACAAGACTCAAAAGTTCTTCGTCTACATCCATCATGACTTGCTCTGAAACAGGGGGTCCTCGCTCCGCGGTGTGTTCTGGTTCGGGAGATCGACGGGATGCTAGTTCTGAACGGGTTGGTGGGGAGATTGGTATCTCCTCGAGAGGTGGATCGTGTTCGTCTTGAGCTGGCGCGGGTATGTGGAGGGCCAGCTGCGAAGGACTCTTACTGGTGCTTTCCGAAACGTTCACAAGAGTGGAGTGCGTTGAAATTGACGTCTCTGGCTCTGTGGATGGCACAGGTTGAACTTGTTCCGGAGCCGGCTGGCAGGGGAGCAGCTTGACTATGAGGCTGGCGTCCGTGTCCACGACACCCTGCAACAGTTCTGCTGTGTCTAATCCGATAACGTCCGGATCAGAGGGCATGAGCGGGACACCGGTGCTCGCGTCTACTTGCGTATCGGAATGTTCGGGCTCAAGTTCAGGTTGGGTCTCAAAATTCTTGAGGTGAAGATCGACGACAGGAGAGGCTGGCGCAGACGGGGTCGAGGAGTTCAGAAGCGAGGTGTGCGCATGTGCTTGTGGCTCAGATTGCACTGGGATCGGTAATGATGGTCGGAGATCGAGGTAGGTTCCCTCTACCGGTGTTTGCG
>JBBPJQ010000968.1:0-14419 GCA_038088795.1 Boletus rex-veris
ACTGCGTCCGAACCTTATCTTGATAAGTGACAAGCGGAGACTGTACTTAGTGAAAATTTCTGGGGCTCGCGGCTAAACCGGCGGCGAAGTAGAAATTAGTTTTTTAGCTATGATCGAAAATGGTGGCAGTCAAAAACTCATCTGCCCTGCGTCAGGTAGTGAGTCGAGGGCGGTCGATACCAAGTTGATGGACCCGAGGCCTACGTACAATGGCAACGCTGTCTCTATAAGGTCATACTCGTTGATAGCACGAAAGAAAAGGGTAAATGAAATAACACGGAAAGACTTCCGTTTCGTACAATGCCAACCCGATCAGTACACAGGCATGGATACATCGCAACCCGATCACGGATAAATGGACGAACCTCGGACAAGACTTGGATGGACACGGGAACGACGGATATCTTGAAGAACGACTGGCAAAGACTACCTGTTGACTGGAAAGATGGGGAAATAGGGGATGCGGACACAAGGAACCACGGGTTCCTACATCCGATGGGGACTTGAATACTGACTGTCCCCAGTCAGTCACGCGACTGGGTGGAGCGGGGTTTGAAACCGTGAGCAGTGGACACTTTGTCCCAAAAACACATTAAGTCTCGGTCCACACCTCTTTCTTCCCATCTTCCATCATCTATTTCCTATGTCCGACATCTCTGATATTCTCACCCTCGCTGCACCTCTCACCACCGATGATCTGAAGGTCCTCGCCAAGAATCGGCTCCGTGCTGCCAATAACCACGCGCTCGCCATTGCTAACTGCCGACCAGACGACAAGGATTCTCTGGTGGACGAGCAGGAGTATTGGCTAAAGAAGTGGAGCCACATATTGGTGTGTCATATCATTATTTACGCGTGGGCCAGCATTAAGGGAATGCCACAGGGTGATCTCCATGCCTCATTACTGGGGGCACGTGAACACGGTGTTGAGCTGTTGGTAGAGTTGTGCCTCGCCAAGGAGATGGGGGAGTGCCGGTCATTCATCGACAAGTGGTCAGCAGAGAAGGCGGAACGCGAATGACAAGCAGAAGAACATGAGCATGAAGAACAGGAGCAGGAAGAACAGGAGCAGGAAAAGCTCATGTGTGAAGAACAGGAGTGTGTCGAGCAAGAGCGCGCCCCAGAACAGGGTGATCAACATGAAAGGGCTGGATCCATGGCGCAGGGAGAAGATTCTGGTGGTCCCGCACTTCTCAAGGCGGACGGCCATGTCGAACCCAACCCTAGCCAGTCAAACCTGAATACTGGCGAGGAAGACAGCACCGGCAAAGTGCCGTCCGCTCCCCCAACTACCGAGTCGAATCCATCGGAAGCAGGGTCTGGAATTTCAGGGAGGCTTCGTCCATACGTCGAGCTGACGGCTCATCCTAAGGTGAGTGCTTCCGTGGTATGTTGTTTATGTGGGACTTATCTGTCTTGCTTTAGCGTAGCCGGGTCATTCTTGAGGATGACGAGGACGAGGAAGAGGAGGGCACCTGCCCATCTAAGAAGACCACAAGCGGTCCACCAGTCATCACCCACAAACCCATGTGCACGTTGTGTGTTGCGCGGAGCAAAACGTGTCAAGGCCAGGCCGGGCGGACTTGCACCCGATGTGCAAGGCTCAAAATCAAGTGCAGCAAGTTGTCCAGACGACCGAAGGTGGTGAGGGTGGATGAGGATGAAGTCAAGACGGATAAAAAGGGGAAGGGGAAAGCGCCTGGTATGTGCAGATTCGACTGTTTTGGTTCTTCTTTACTAACTCCTTTCACAGCTCGTCCTAATCGCATCCTCCGTGAAGCGGCATAGGGAAGCAAGGACCCGATTGTCCTTGACGATTTGAATGATGAAGAAGACACACCCAAGAAGGCTCCTCAGCTGAAGACACAACCTAACGTGCTGACTTCTGGGCCAATATATGAGGCTGGTGTCTGTGCCGTGAAGAGGCTCGAGGCCAAGATCCTCAAGAATCAAGTGCGTGTCAAGGCATGTGAGGCCGATATGGCAGATCTGGCGGCAGACGTGGCGAGCCAGAATGTGGAGCTGGTGGCAATCAGGGTGGCATTAGGAATGTAGGTAGCCCAATTCATGCTGTAAAGTAGTCCTCTCTTCGTCCTGTACTTGTAGTCGGTTGAATTGTATCCACACCTGATCCGTGTCTGTGTCTGAGTGATGTCCCTAAGTAAGAATGAAAGAAAGAATGAGAAAACAAAAGGGTAACATATGAGGAGAGACGGCTGGGATCACAACACCAGTTTACGAGCTTCCACTCGATTTTTCTTCTTCTATCATCTATCGCATCTATTTGGTCACGGTTTCTCGGCTCTGACGGATCAGCATCGGGTACGGGAAGTTTGTCAGATAAATGTGCATGTGTCTCGTACGCGTTCGAAATGAATATCTAAGTAGTGAGTTCGTTGAGACATGGAGAAGAGGAAACAAGGACAATGGTCTTTCTGTTTTAAGTGCTTTTAATGTTTTCATGATCGTGAAATGGATAGGAAACAGATAGTGGAGAGAACATATTGTGAGACTTTCTGTTGTTTTTGTTCTTTTTAAGTGACATTTTTGTATGTGGAATAGAGGTCACCAGATGAATCCCAGGGTAGAACGGATATGTATCAGACATGGTATAGTGTCCGGATGGGTTGCTAGTTGTCCATGTCAGCATCATCGTACTCTTCCTCGTGCGCAATATCTTCCTCAGCATTGAACTCATCAAGTTCCTCATCTGCCAATCCTGTCAAATCCATGACCGGGATGATGATCTTTGACCTGGGGAAATATGGTAAGAGATGGAACACAGTGTAATGTAGTCTCGAAACAGCGCCATCCAACTTGGCCAGCAGGCATGATCCTCCAGTTGTCCTGCGAAGGACAACCATCGGACCAAGGTAGCATGGCTTCATTTTCTGGTTGAGCTCTTTCTCAACCCATGTATTCCAGACCAAGACAAGGTCGCCAGCATCAAAGTCCTGATCGTGGATTCTATTTTTGAACTGCACCTCAAAATAGTGCAGCGATGCAAATCAAGACAACAGTATGCGTTCTCGGATGGTGTTAATATCCTCTCTGTGCTTTTGGAGCTGTTGTGCTCTCCAAGCAATCAGAGAGGTTCTGGAGATGGGGTCAGTATCAGGTGCAGGTACGAGAAAGGTTGCTTCCGCGAGGTCAAATGGAAAGAGCGGCTCTACACCGTGTACCATGAAGTATGGCGAGAGTCCAGTTGACTTGAGTATAGTTACCCATTCTGCCCAGAAAACGGAGTGAGCAGTCAACGGCCAGCAAACTTCCCCTCCCAGGGTACTTTGATGATGGCCTCCCGGACATCGTAGTGATGCCATTCAACCACACCATTTGCCTGTGAGTTGTACGGGGATATTCAGATATGATGGATACCTTATCGGGTTGCAAGTATGTCGAGTGCCTGTACATAGGGTGATCTGTTGTCAGTTACTAGTTCGGCAATAGCGCCCCAATGACAGAGAATGTCCTCGAAGATGAAAGACGCGATCGCGGATGCGTTCTCGGATCTCAACATCCGCCACTCCAGGTATGCCATGAGGGCGCACCGAGCTTGGACAATGAATCGGTAACCACCGGATCGTGGCATTACCATCATGTCAATATGGACCTTGTGGAAGAGACCACCAATCACCGGGACCGTGGGTGGGATATGCAGCTTCTTCGTCTGACGAGCCTGACACTCGTGACAAGTCCGGATGAACCATTTGATGTCATCGACCAGCATAGGCCACCAGAATCGAAGCAGCAAACATGTTCGGATGGAGAAGACACCTTTGTGCCCGAGGCTATCATGTGCCTCTTGGATGAGTCCATAATGGCGCTCAACTGGGATGACCAGCTGATGACGACCATGCATCTCCTGCCGATACAGAGATCCATTGAGGAGGAAGAAACAGGTTGCCACATTGACGAAAGTTTTGAATTCAGAGTTGGACATGTCTAGGGACCAAATGCGAGTGTCGAGGAAGTCACAGATTCTATCAATCCGTGTGTCTTTTGCAGTTGCCTTGGTTGTGCGAGGTATCACGGGGTCGTCGTTGGCTGAAGCCGTGATCATGGAGGTCAGCACAGATACTGGGTATGATGAGTGTGACGGGGGGGTTGGTTGCCTAGAAATGTTAGCGGAACAACCGGGTAGAGGGATGTGATCATTGAGAAGGTACATGGAGAAAGAGTAAGCATTGTTGAGCCAGTCCTCAACATCATCAACCTCAGGCGGATCTTCGTCGGATGGTGGACAATGCGACAAGCTGTCCGCTCCCGTGTGATGGGTAGCGGGAATGTGAACCAGACGAAAGTTGAATAAAGGAATGCCTGCGATCCATCGATTGATGGTCGCGTTAGGCTGAAGATCCGGGTTATTGATCATACCCTTAATGTATTTCGCGTCCATTTCCACAGTGAAGTTAGTGACCCTGAAAATGAAGATCCGGACTGCTCACAAGGCGTGAAACAATCCGTACAGCTCGAGTTTGGCCTGAGAGTAGCGACTCTTGACCTCGGTGAGACTGAGCGATCTGAAATGGTTGGGGTAGCACTTTCCGTCCTCTCCCATTTGTAACAGGATGTACCCGACCGCGATTATCGAAGTGTCAATGGCTAAAATAACTTCGCACCCGGATTCATAATCCAGACACTGGATAGCGGGGGAGGTACAGATAGCATCCTTGAGACACTGCATAGCTTGTCGTTGGGGTTCTTCCCATTCGAAGGGAATCCCTTTCTGTGTCAAATTGACCAACGGCCAAGCAATTGACGCGAAATCCTTGATAAAGATCCAAAGGACACCACACACACCTAAGAATCCGCATACTTGCGTAAGGGTTTGGCACTCGGGCCAGTTGCTGATTTTCTGCACCTTCTTCTCATGGGGAACACGACCCTCAAAAGTGCACTTGTGACCGATGATAGTTGCATCTGGTGCCGCAAGAACGAACTTCTTCGCGGATACCGTTATGCCAACATTCTGGAGGTGCTGAAGGATACAGTGTACGATTAATAGATGTTCCCAGATGAACCGACGAATTCCCAGGTTCTCGGGTATGGTCTCATATGAGCCATCCTCATTAATATAATGGGTGGTCACAGATTTAACCGGCAGATCATCGAGAAACAGATATGTATGAAGAGGGATCTCATCCTGTAGAATGAATGCCATGTCCGCTTGATAGATCTGGACTGCATTCGTGCAACCCATAGGAACAGTAGTGATGTGATGAGGGCCCATAGGACTATTGAAGGTAGTGAGGTTGTGGGATTCCAGATGCAGAGGTCGTTGATCGTATCCGGCGAATAGATCCATCATCCTGTACACTGCATATCCGGCAAAGGATTCCATGAAGTGTTCTACAAACAGGGGGGTGGACGAGTCACGGATTGTAACCGCATTCAGGGGTTGAAGGTCATGGACGAGGCGAAGGGATTTGCCGTCCTGCTTGAAGACGCAGAACCAGCGTGACCAATAAGTGGATGTCGACGGTTCATATACTCTGGTAGCAATCTGGTCCTTGATAATCTGTATCGTGTCAGTCCACATTGCAGGAGGAACGGGAATGTTTTGTAGCACCCATGGGGTATGGGGCACGGTGGGAATCTTGACAGGGGGAAAGTAAGTCTCGTTAAGATGGCCACGCTTGGCTGGTACCCAGGCGAAAGCCTTCTCGTGCTCCCTGACAATCCACTGGACTAGTTTTACCTCGTCCGGCCAGAGCCAGTTCACAGGATCGAGATCTAGTTTGTCAGCATGTTCCTGCATGAATCGTTCACTGGGAATAAAGTCTGGTGGGTGTGTAGGTAAGAAGGAAAGTCCGGCAATTGGATCGTCCGGAAGTGTCTGAATAATCCGGTACTCATCATCAATGGGAGCAACAACGGAACAGATCTTCTTCGCGACTGGTTTGTAGACCAGCTGGTGCTGAAGAGTATCATAAGAGTAAACAGAAGAAAGCGCGGATACGACGTCCTTGTTGAGAACAAGTTGTGTAGAAGAAAGAAAGGGGTACTCCTCGGATGGGAGCAGTGGTCCGATGGAAAGTGTGGGTAAATGGGTATAAGAAGAGGGAGTCTCGAGAGGCAAGTGAGTATGAGTAGCAGAAGCGACTAGAGAAGAATACGGCAGTTCATTGCGAGACATCCATATAGGTATGTCATCGCATTCTTCTTTGGACTCGAGATCTAGTAGATCAGGCATGTCCTCGGAACCATCATCAGGCGCCTCGGATGGAGGTGGTGTCACCTCAGTATCAGTATCAGATATGTCAAATAAGTTGGGTGGGTTGTTGGAATTGGAATTGGAATGGTCGAATAGGTCATTGAAATCTCCCCAGTCGTTAGACGGATCATCGAGAACTAAAAACCCATTTTGATTATGGATTGATGTCCATTGCACTGCTTGTTCTCGTGACAGCAAGGGCAGCCTTCAGACCATGACCGTGTTGGCAATGCAAACTGTTTCCCTGTGTTCAGGTCACGGAGCGTGATCGTCTGTGAACTGTCCGGGAAATCCTCAGTAGTAGCACTCATGAGACAGTGAAATGGTCGCCTGAGCAAGAGGTCAAAGTTGGCATGTGTGAGAACCTGCACTTGTACCATTTCCTCGCCAGCGCCGAAGTCCAATATGAGGTTCTCGAGTACACCTATCGTCGTATCGACGCTAGTGTTTGCCAATGACATCTTCATCATATGGTCTGACCAGATAGGAAGCCCGATCTCCTCCCATATGCATTTCGGCATAGCGACGATCTCGGATCTGGAATCCAGAACGCCTCGTAAGGTTCGTCTGGTACCACCAACCTTTGCTTCGATTGCTCTAAGCGGCAGGCTGTGATGCGCAACGATAAGTCCTTCATCATTCTTGTGCACCCGATCACTGAAGTCTTGGTCGATAGCGGATGGGTCACGTCTGGCTAACTCGTTCACCTGAATTGAATGGGATGACATAGTGACTCATTTCACGGTCGTGAGATCATGGAATTGCTTCCGGAACTCGGGTGATATGGCGAATAGGTCTTTCACTGGGACCAGAACACTAGTGTCCAATACCCGATCCAGAACCCATTGTGGCACTGAGTCATCTTCCAGGGGAAATGAGTACTTATACTGCATGGTAGGGACTGACGGTTGGTTCGCTTGAGGGGCACATGGTGGGGTATTAGTTGGGGGTGGTCGGTTAAAGCTGGACCTGGATGTTCCGGCAGCGGATGTCGATTGTTTGGAGGGGCCGGCGTCGGTTTGTGATGTAGTGGTGGGTGTCGAGGTCGATGGCGCGGGCAGTGGCGTCTTCTGCATTTGTGGAGAGAGTATATCTTCAGAGATGGTGGCCACTCTGCTATCCGTCTTTTCTGAGGCGGCATGCGAACACCATCAAACCAAACATGTTTCCCTTTATCTTTGAATGCTTTGTCCACCTGGAACGTTGCCCAAGTGTGAGTGATGTACGGCTGGAACGCAGGGTTAGTAGCAACTGGTTCGTCATCACTGTCCAATTCTTCCGTCATGAACGCAAATGCGGACGGATCGATGTCTAGTACCACGGGTGTTTCCGGGTATGACGTGGCTAAGATGCCGGCAGTAACATGAGGGAGAGAATCCCTTGAAAAGGTGTTAACCGCCGCCGAAGACGGAGTAGAAGTAGAAGGTTGGGCAGATTGCCGCAATGTAAAAAATTGGTCCACTGCGTCTTTGAAACATCGTCCTCCTGGTACTCGTGGTATCTCGAGACCATTGGGCAAGTAAAGTCTGCCGTCGGTTCCTCGGATGACTTTCCCTGAGTTCAAATACTCGATGCAGACCGGACACATCCGCATGAAATGACCAAACCCTGTGCAGAATTTGCACAGGGCCAGTGGACAGATAGCTTGGTTAGCCTCTACTTTAATAGTGGGAGATGGATTATATGTCGGAATAGGGACGGCTGGTTGCATAAGTTGACGAGACGGTTGATAGGACATTGTTTGCGGTGGAGCAGTGTTGAACGCGGGTAGTTGAGGAGCGGGATGAAACATGGGTTGTTGAGGAGCGGGGTGAAACGCAGGTTGTTGAGGAGTGGTGTTGAACGTGGGTGGTAGCGATGATCGGAAGGCAGATCCAGATAAAAGAAATTTGGCGACCGTGGTGACGTCGTCCATCAGGTATGGATCATCTGGGTGGATGTCTTGTTTGACGATAAGCAGGCGTTCTCGGATCTTTTGCTGGAGAGCGTGAGGGAATCCGTTGAGGTAGAGCATGTTCCTCTCGGTCGTCGCAAGCTTGTCGTTAGCTATGAGTACCGCGGTTATCTTTAGGAATGCTTGGGTATACTCTCCGAGATCATCCTGATTGCGCATGCTCTTTCGTTGGTGATCTTGTACGAGGTATTGTACGTCGCCTCTGCTATATCGGTTGGTACCTTCGCATCTGGGGTACATTTTTTTTACGGAAGTGGTGAAGGCAGTCCAATCCGCTGGGACGGCCGTTGCCTCTGTGAGCGTCTGCCATACTTCGGCTTCGTCTAGCGCCGCATATCGAATCACCGCCTTTATTTTCCCGGTCTGGTTGATGTGCGCTGCATCACCTAGGAATTCTATGTCCTCTAGGTAATGGGGAAGCTCGGACGGTCACTTTCCGTCAAACTTTGGTGCATTAGGGGTTCCATGGAGAGGCATCTGGATAGGTGCAGCCATCAGTGGGTTTCTCGGGTGTAGTGGCAGTGGTGGCAGTGGATTTATCAGTGGTGGCGGGTTGGATGGAACAGATGGTGTTTTTATCAACGAGGTTGGAACGGATGGAGCGGGAAGCAGGTTTATCGACGGTGTCGGTTGGGATGGTGTCGGAAGTGTGGTCGGCTTTACCGGGAACGGTGAAACGGATGAGGAATTGGTGGTGGTGAGCGATGACAGGGTGGATGATGTGGTACGCGCAGTAGGGGTGGGTACGAGTGGATTGGAAGTGAAGTCGAAGAGGTAGGACAACGACACTGACGAACTTGATTCAGGTTGTGTCTTCGAAGACGTGGGAGAGTCGGATGATGATGAGGAGGAAGGGGAAGGAGTTAAGGGGGAGAGAGGAGTGAGATCTGGGGAGCGGTACTGTGAAGAAGAAGCGGCCTGCTGTGGGGTTGAATGGGTAAAACCCCCTGGTACAAATGGTAAGTCAAGGATAGGAGAGGAGATACGGTTATGATGCGCTCGCTCGGGAGTAACCAGAACGAAAAACTCGGATTCGGTTGAGATATCTCAATGGCGAAGGTCAGTGAGGAGATCGTTGATCTCCAAATGCTCGGGTGTGGATCTTAGCGACCTTCTTAACAACCTAGATGAACCCCTCGTGGTGGGCTCCAGTTGTAGTGATAAGAAAGGGGGTGATGGTGTCCTCTATAAAGAGAGACTGAGATGAAAGTGTGGGTGCGAGTATAACTCGTCCCAAGGGGTTCTATGAAGGGTGTTGTAGTAAAAGGGGTAGTGGAGACTTCCCGAGCGGGATAAAAGGTGTCCGGAAGTTATCCGGGATGGATGCGAATAGGGACGGGGACGGGAACAACGGCCAAATCACAGATGATGACGGGAACGACAATGGAAATATGGACGGCATACGATGACGACCAACGGGGCCTGTCACGAGTCAGGCAAAGAAGGGATCAAAAGGTAGATAGATTTGGTAGCTAAGACACGACTTTTTATAGTCCAGGGCATACCCTAGATTGTGTCCGAACCTTATCTTGATAAGTGACAAGCGGAGACTGTACTTAGTGAAAATTTCTGGGGCTCGTGGCTAAACCGGCAGCGAAGTAGAAATTAGTTTTTTAGCTATGATCGAAAATGGTGGCGGTCAAAAACTCATCTGCCCTGCGTCAGGTAGTGACTCGAGGGCGGTCAATATCAAGTTGATGGACCCGAGGCCTACGTACAATGGCAACGCTGTCTCTATAAGGTCATACTCGTTGATAGCATGAAAGAAAAGGGTAAATGAAATAACACGGAAAGACTTCTGTTTTGTACAATGCCAATCTGATCAGTACACAGGCACGGATACATCGCAACCCAATCGCGGATAAACGGACAAACCTCGGACAAGACTCGGATGGACACGGGAACAACGGATATCTTGAAGAACGACTGGCAAAGACTACCTGTTGACTGGAAAGATGGGGAAATAGGGGATGCGGACACAAGGAACCACGGGTTCCTACATCGTTGGCAAAACAGAGGTTTGGTTTTGTATTGGAGGTATTCATAGAGATGGCCATCACAGATGGCATGGACATTGAGGTGTCAAGAGGGTCAAAGAGGAAGTTCAGAGATTTAATGGGATCTTTGGTTCATAGTATGTGTTTGGTAGAGTTCAGAGGATTCATTGATGGAGTCTGGGATGGAGATAATTTGGCAAGCCCAATTGATGGTGGGGTTAGCCTTCCAGAGCCAAGGGATTCCTAAGATAATGTTTTCATTTCCACAATGCATGACATAGAAGAGGATTTTGTGGGTGATTCCTTCAATGTCAATGAACAGAGTAGAGGTGAAGCAGATAGTTCTGTTTCTGTTTGTGGATTGGTCAATGTTTCTAACAATAATTGATTCAGGGAGTTTCTTGGTGGGGAGTTTGTGTTTTTGAACAAAGTCCCAGTTAATGCAGGACATATCTGTGCCACTATCCACTAGGGCACAAGTGTTGATGACTTTAGTAGTGTGCTCCAGATCAATAAGTTGAATGGGGAGTTTCATTGCTTTCGATGAGGAGGATATAAGTACAGGAGCACATGTAAGAGAAGGAGAGACTCACATCAAACGAGTTTTCTGTTTCAAAAATCCCAAGAGAAGTGTACCTTTCATACAGTGATCTCTTCTTTGTCATCATTGTCTTCAGTCTCTTTCAACTCAGGGAGATCCTCATCAGTAGAGACCTTCTGGACTTGCTTTCCCTTCTGCCCTTTGGAGGGGAAATTAGGACATTCATTGCTGAGGTGTCCGTTCTTTCGGCAGCAGAAGCAGAGTCCTTTCTCAATGCATCACTTTCACTCTTCTGGGGTGAGCTTGGTGACGTGGATGACATCAATGTCCATAGCATTGGGGTCTTTAGAGTGTGTACAGTTACAAAAAAACCATGGTTTGTGGTCAGGGTTTCTTCACTATGTTTTTTTCTGCCGAGATGCCAAGGAACTTGCTGCAGAGCACCTGGTACAGTGAATGATGTTGAAGGAGACAACATTGCGGACTTAATAACAAAGCCAACATGCCCCTCTGCAGGTCCCAGAGATCATCACCAAAAGGAAAATCCAAGGCTGGCCATGAATCAGACCAGGGCAAAGGAAGCACTCCATCAGCATTATGGAGTGATAGTGATGTTGAATGCCTGATTGATCAAGTTGTCTGTCATTGGGCAGAGGGTGGCAATGGCATGAACTTCAAGGCACCATTCTGGAAGTCTGTCACTGAGTCCAATAAACTGGCCAATCCGACAAAGGGGGCACTCAAGACGAAGAGCTCATGCAAGGAGAAATGGAGCCATGTATGTCACCTTTCAATTCACTGATCAGGCTGCATGTAATGGCTGATTCAATACCTCTACAGCTTAAGAAGACATTCAAGGTTATCAATTCTCTGACAACAACATCATCAGGACTCACATATACCTTGGAATCAGGGGCTAATATTGGTCCCTCAGATGAATTGGTTTGGGAGGAACTTGTCCAGGTACATTTCAAACAGTGTAGCCAAGGGCCTTCTAACTAGTGTTCTACAGAAAGATCCAGCACTTGTGCCTTTCAAGCATAAAGGCTGGAAATTCTATGAAAAGATGAAGGTCGTTATGCCCACAAAGAGCACAGGCACAAACTGTTACTCAGCACATCCTACTGCAGCTGAGCCAGGTCCTTCTTCAACTCCCCAAGGCATCATCCCCTCAAGCAGCTCATCTACTGATGCAAGTCATAGTGACGAGACTCACCATGGAGCTGGCACGTCAGTTACCATGACCAGGACAGACATAGCCCCCTTCCTTGCAAGGAACTGGGAGTACTTCATCAAAACAACAGTTGTCAACATTCACATCACCTCAAACTCCACCGAATTTCATGCCACCAACTGCTCCCTCCTCATATACCAGCTCATTGGCTAGCTCAATCAAGCCCTTATCCAGCATTTCCATTTGTGCTGGAAAGCGCAAGGCTGACGACAATGACATCTCTATGGTGTTAATAAATGCACTGTCTGTAGCCTCATCACATTCCTCACAGAAGCGTCATACCCTCCCTATGATGATCAATCAGGTATCAGATCACCTTGTTATGCTCGCTCTGCCCCACTATCTATCTCGTCCCCACTATCTTATCTCGTCACACTTGCCCTTATCTTATCAAGACACGTGCTCTTGCTGGATCTTATCTTATCTAGTCACGTGCTCAGACATGTTCCCACCTCATGGACACCATGTATTCACCTCATGTTTACCTCACCTTATCCTTGCCTTGTCCTTGTGCCCTCTAGGCTGTGCCCACGCACATTCCTCATTGTTCCCTCATGTCATTGGCTATGCACCGCGTGCATACATCATGTTCTTTCTATTGATTCATCATACTTATCGTCCAATAGCCATAGACACTCGTATCTTGGCAGTGCTTATCACTCGCCTCGCCTCTAACACATGTACCTACACAGCATGGTCTGTACACCTTTCTCCATAGTATATAAAGGCTCGCTCTAGCACCATGTATTCCCCAGTCTTGTTCTCTTGGTCATTTCCCTAGTTCCTCCTCTAGTCCTTGAATCATATCAGAGACATTAACTTGCCTTCTTCACGTGATTATCTTCTTGCTGAATCCCTTGACATCAGACAAACTCATTGCAAGTGAAACAACCAAATATCCTATCTAGTTGATATCGGTTGTTGTTGAGTGTCTGTGCTATAGTTCACAGCTATATGGCTCTTGCAATGAGTATGTCTGATGTGTTGATGAGGACGGCAAGAGGGATGTCAATAAGGGAAGACAAGTTAATGCCTTATAGATTAGGGACTATGATCAAGACTAGAGGAGGATACAAGGGAAACAACAAGAGAACAAGACTAGAGTATAAGTGGCTACAACTACAAGTACTTATACTATTGGGAATTGTGCACAGATCATGCTGTGTATGTCTATATGTAGTAAATAGTGTGCTTACTGGTTACCATGCACTAGAGGTGAGGCAAAAGATAAGCACTGCCGAGATACGAGGGACTATTGCTATTGGGTGATAAGGAATGTGAGTCAAGAGGAATAGCACGAGGAAGCCATGAGGAGCACAGCCGAGATAAGGCAAGATAAGGTCATGTGACCGAGCACGTGACTAGACATGTGACAGGTGTGATAAGATCATGTGACTTGATAAGATAAGGTCCTGTTCGATGGATAAGACAAGCGAGATAAGGCGAGCGAGTTAGACGAGTTAATCGAGGAAAAGGAAAAGAGATATCCAGCAATAAGGGCGAGTGTAACAGCAAGCGCCATAATAGACTGTGAACTGCACAGCATAAACAACTGTTTTATCATAGAAGGATATTAGGTCGTTTCACACCTTGGGACCATCAGCACTCACTTGCGTGATAACAATACACTCATGGCTGGCCTTCCAGCTTCATTGGCAGTCCCTGCACCCTGGCAATTGCAGCTGCCACCACCACCACCATCGCCAACCAACATCGGGTCTGAGGCAGTGACCAAACTGTTGGAACTTGATCTCCATACCCTTTCCCCTGCTGAAATGGTAGTGGTCATCGACACCTTCCAGAAAAATAGCCACCATGCCATGATGTATCTCACCCTCTGCAAAAATACAAATGAACAATGTACTACAATTTGGAAAGTGTGGCTAGCAAAGAGGGTGGAGGAAGCCGGTATTGTCAAAGTCCCTCAGTCTGACAGGATGTGTGAAGGATGAATCAACTTGGATGATAGTAGCTTGTGTACAATACATGGTACACTACTCTCCTTGTAAATTTGCTACTGGATTCTCTCTTTCCACCCGCTCCCATACATAGTCCACCCACAGTTCACGAGCGATTTGATCCTGTTTCTGAGACATGGCATTACAGCCAGCGACAATTGGAACGCCACTTGCGAGCTCATCACATGCTCTGAACTCGTCCAGTTCTAGCATCTCAGAGGTGAGCTGAGTGACATCAAATGGCTCCATGTCCTCTATGTCAGCATTGTTGTAAGTGTAAATGATGTTGTGAATACAGCAACATGCTGGGGGGATGCAAGCCTGGGTGTCCATTTTGTATTCAGGGAGGATGATTAGAATTCAGAAGCGGTGCTTGATAACACCAATGATATACTCAACAATGTTACATAGCTGAGAATGATGTAGATTGAAGTACTCTCGGCAGTTGACAGGCCTGCCAATGGCCACTTGTTAGTAAAAAATAAATACAGTTCATGAAAACTCACTGGAGATTTGCT
>JBBPJQ010000969.1:0-14400 GCA_038088795.1 Boletus rex-veris
GTCGAAAGGTAGGCACCGTTGTTCTCAGTCCGACAGCGCATCGTTCTATTCTGACTCTGTCCTTGTGTGTGAAGACCTGAACGCAGTGAGGGAGGTCCTCATACAACGGCTAGGACCTACTTTTGCTCAAACGGCATCCGCGAGTCGGAATAACCATGTCTCTCCACGTGTAAGCCTCCTTTCGTTATTTTTTTTCGTGGAGATGTCCAATTGACGTCTTGGAACACAGGTAATGCAAATCCTGTCCTCCCCACCGTCCACGGCATCGAAAATGGACGCATATCTCGCCGACATTGCACAAACGTACGGCGTCAAATGGGTTCCTGAACTTCGGAGAGAAGATCTGTGCGTTTCATTTAATCTACTTGTCTATCCGAGCTTCGCGAATCGCCCTCTGATTATCACACGATTGTATAGACTCAACGTCATTTCGGGAATCTTACGCACGGATGCTGGGCTGTCGCCTATCGTGGATCTGCCACGTTTGCGCGCGATATGTGCACGCGGTACGTCAATCATGAGAGCCCCACGTGGTCGAACTGAGAATGTCGTTTCTTTGATGACAGGGCTTCCTGATGATCCGCCATGGGTACGACCCCGCATATGGAAGTGAGAGTTGTGTGATCAATCGTGTTATGAGTCGCGGACTGACATGGTCATCGAACGGGCAGGTTGTTATTTGGTACTCTTCCAGTCTTGAAGACGACCTGGGCCAAAGAAAGCCAGAAACAACGGGACAGTTACTACGTATGCCTGGCTCCATTCTTTTTTAAAACGTCTGAGAACTAGGCAAGCTGATTCACACAACAGGACCTAGTTCGTCGCCTCCTCACCCCTCTTGCATCGCTACCTGCCCCAATCGACCCCCTTTCCCCGACCGACGTGCTCCTTCTCCGAATATCCGAATCCCTCTTCCGCGTTTCCCCGGACTTGTTTAGCCTCCTTGGAAATGAACCGAAAAGCACCCCCACCGCGCCTGATAACATCCGCAACCCATCCGCGTCCAACCTCGACAAACGCCTGTCACTCCTCAAAGGTGACAGTGACGCCGGCGAGACACCAGAGATCCGTCTTGAATCAGAACTCAACTGTCCAGAGCCAGCGTCGTCTCCACTGCCACCGTCCGTAACATCGCTCGCTTCTCGACGTCAGCGTCAGACGACACTTCTTCCTTCCAAGGCGTACAACGCACCACCAGCACATCGGGGGCATATCTCCGCCCTTTTACGCCTTCTCTACATCCACAGCACGCTCAACCCGGCCGTTCAGTCACCGCATGTCCCCTGGTTACTCATCCCGCTCTACAGCGCGCTCGTCGGAGAAACGGATGAAGATATCGCAACACACGCTGAGGCGGACACGTTTTGGATATTTGAGGCGCTCGTGGGAGAGATCATCGAAATGGAGGAGGAAGGAGGAAAAATTTGGATGCGGAAATTGAGCGAGCGTCTTAGATGGGCGGATGGAGATTTGGCTACGAGTCTCGTGCGTATCTGTTTCGTTTTGTCCCAGATGTGCGTTTGCGCCATCGTCATGTCTTGGCGTTATCAAGTGATCTTTTACTAATCCGATTCTAGCATGCGACTGGGTTGGACCCCGTCCTCCCGCACTATTCATAGTAAGTATCAGTCCACTGCAATGTGTATTTTGCTCATGCCATACTTTTGTAGTCGTTGGCTTGCACCGCTGTTAGCGCAGACCCTTCCTTTGTCCGCCGTGTTCCCCGTTTGGGACGTCCTCTTCGCATGTCCCATGCGCACACGCGACGTCAACCCGAAACTCGAATACCTCGTCGATATCTGTACTGCGCTTCTCGTCCGTGCTCGGACACCTCTATTCAGGTACGTGTAGAGCTTTCAACGCAGTCATGCCAACTCTAATCGTCTTATCTCCCCCCCGACTTGCTCCGCACACACGATAGACTCGGCAAACCCGGCCGGAATACTGCGGGCCTCTGGACCCAGGAACACACGGCACTCCCGCCGCCTTCACCTCTCCGTCCTTGGGAACTCAGTGATGCGTTCACGGAAGGCAACGCGCTTCTCACGTCTTACCCGATCGACGCGGCAGGCGGTATAGACCGGATCCTTCAAACAGCCTCGGATCTCGCCCGGAAAAGGATCCAGGAGGGGGAAAGAGAGAAGGAGAAGGAGCGGCAGAACGTTGGGTTTGGAGCGCGAATCAAGCGGCAGATGTGGAAGGGCTTCACCAATCAGGTAGCGGATGAGAGCCCAGAGGAAGAGGAGAAGAAGAAGAAGAAGAAGAGGAGAACGGGAATGACGAGAGTGAACATGACGACGGGAACGAAACAGAGACACCTGCTGCGCCGACGTTGACGTCGAGGCTTGCGAATACGGTGTGGAGAGGCATTACAAATCAGAGTTCGATGGACGACGAGGTACCATCGCCGCCTTCGCCAATGTCTGCGCGACATTCACCGACCCCGCAGGAGGAACCCAGTGTCGAATCAACGCCATCCTCGCAGGCCAGCCTGTGGAACTATGCAGGAAAACTAAAAGACTCGGACACGGTAGCTGCGTTTTCAAAAGTGAGCACCAACTGGCATGCCAAAGCACTCGATGCATGGCGTGTACGTAAAGGGAGCAATGTCTCCGCATCGTCCAGACCCGTGACGCCCGCACAACCAACGGTGGCAAATGCTGCGAGCGAAATTTCCCCACGACAGAGCCCCTGGCTGGGTTTGAGTGGCGCGGGCGCACCGGGTCAGCGACGGGGATCTTTACCAGGGACACAACGCGAGAGCGAGCATGCCGATCTGGATCCACCCCGACCTGCCTTTTTCCGTTCCCCCCGGGAAAGTTTTCTTCCTCAGCCCCGTCGACAACATTCCACGGCACCCTCTAGTCCAAACATCAAGCCCACTTCACCTCCACTGCGAGACTCGGACACCGAATCGAATGCGTCGTCATTGTTACACCGGGCAGGCACTTCGCTTACTTCTCTTGCTACGTTCCAATTGTCTCAATCGATGCCCAAGAGCGTGCCCAGGCCGCTCATGCTCAACTCGCGCGATCTCATAACGACAAAGTCCTCTCAACCCCCATCGGCCCGTTCAGAAGGTGCACCGCCAGAGTACCGTGGTGGGCCTGGCCAATGGAGTGACGTATTACTAGCTGCCAAGAATCGCCACTCGCTCAGACAAGCATCCCTCTCTTCCACGTCGTCACTGTCGCTTCCCGAGGCGATGAATAGATCACCACATGCGACTTCAGGCGCATTTGCACGGAGCGGGAGTACAAATCCACGCTCGGATTACGAGTCGGACGGGTCGGCGGCGGCGAGTCGTAGGGTGCCGCTGAACCGCAAGTCGGTATCACCGATGGCGCTGGCATCGCGATCGCCGCATATGACTTGGAATGCGCCGTCTCCAGGCGTGGGATGCAGTCCTGGCCATCCGTTGTCAAATGGGAGTGTGACGGCAGAGGATATACAAACGCTGTCGGAAAGTGGATGGCGGCAGTTCGAGGACAAGGACCATTCGAGCGCACACGCGATACCGTCGATGATGACGCGGACCACGACGGGGTTTGACTCGCCCACCACGATAGCGTCCCCACCTATCCCACGGACGCCGCTTATGCCAGCTGTCCCTGGACTTGGCGTCGTGCGTATCGTCAATGGAGGGAGTGCGGGCGGAGGCGGCCATATCGCGACGAGCTCGATATCCACGCTGAGCGAGGCGAGTGAGATCATCGCCGCACCGCTCGAACCACCAACACAAAGCCGACTCGTCCAACGCAAGAAAACGCCACCACTCCCTGTGGACAGCCACGGGGACACATTGCCGTCGACCGACACGGGCTCAGGTTCCGAGTTGGAGTTGGAGCGGACGCCGTCGGGCAAGGCGCCGGTCAAGTTGCGGTCCAAGCGGTACGTGCAGCGACCTGGGCATTTGCGCTTACGGCCTGCGCCTGTGGGGACGACGGGCCATGTGCAGGTGACGTTGGACCAGCGGACCCCGAGCCCGGGGCGGCGGAGTTTGGTGGCTGAGTGGCCGGGCGAATACGATTTGGAAACGACGCCCAGGGTGGAGAGTTATTCGGCCGGGATAAAGGAGGAAGGAGAGAGGGAGGAGGGTGCGTGTGCAGTGGCGTCGAGGCCACAGTGTGTGCGCAAGTTGTCCAAGGAGGCGAGGTTGAGAAAGGTACCCTCGGCGGGGATGAGGGACGCGAGACGGACGAGGGAGAGTGGTGCGGAGGAGGGGGACGATGAGGGGTATGATGACTTGTTGAGTGCGTATGAGAGTGGAGAGGGGAGTCGGGAATGAGCCTTGCAGAACAAGTGGTTTTGAGTCGATGATGAATCTTGGAAAGGTAGAGCTCGAGGGCCTTTTTGCTGGCGGAATGGTCTTTTTCATAGCATATGTAGTACGATCGTGAATGACAGACTGGACTACAACTTATCATGCGTCATGTGTGCCACTCCCCCGCTATGAGGGTGTCTTGTCGACTCTCAAAATGTCCCCGCGGTCCTGTTTCAAGTTCACATGTGGCTTTAGACCAGCAAAATCATACCCGTCAAGTGGCATTGACGTCTTGAATAGTCAAAGTAGCACGTCGTCGAAACCTCCCAGTATGTATGTCCATTCTGTTCTAGTCCTGAACAAGAACAAATTTGAGGTCAAGGCAACCTACAACACAAAGGTATGAGAACGACATTTTTACATTGATTCCCGAGATACAAGAATAACATTTTTGTTCACGCGTTCAACTGATTACAACGTTCATCGTCCATCCACTTCACTGGCAACCCTCTCATGCATCCGCCCAGATGCTCGTCGCAAGTTCCTTGACAAGCTCCAACTTCTTCTTCATATCGTCCGCGTTCAACAAATTGCCCTCTTCGTGTGAGGCGAAACCACACTGGGGAGACACACTCATGCGCTGCAGCGCTTCCTCGACGGTCTCGTCCGTATCGCTGGCAACCATGCGTGCCGCCTCCAAAACACGTTCCTTGAGCTGCGTCTTGTCTTCGAGCAGGGGGAATTTGCTCGTGATGACACCCAAGACGACGGATTTGTGCTTGGGGAGGTGTCTGAGGGGTTCAAACGTACCTGTATGCTGTGTTAGTCTCTGCGACGAGGGGGTACGAAAAGAAGGGGGGGAAGCTGGAGGAAACGCACCGGCCCGCGCAGTATCATATTCGAGGTAATAGCAGTCCACGTTGACCTTGTTGAACAACTTGACAGCAATCGCATCATAACCCCCCTCCGAAAAGTGGATCGAGTGTCTAAAGTTGCCTCGACAGAGGTGAAGACCGACCGTCATGTCCCGCGGACGCCCAGCGAGGCAGTTGTTGTACAGTCGGATGTACGCGTCGAGGAGCTCATCAGGGTCCTGGCCCTCGTCCCTTAGTCCCTTGAGCATGCCCACGTCGCAAAAGTAGGCGAGGAGCGGGTCGTCGATTTGGATGTTGCGACAGCCCGCGGCATAGAGGACCTCGAGCTCTTGTCGGTAGGCGGCAGCAATGTCGTTGAAGTAGGCTTCACGATCTGCGTACACGTCACTTGCAGGTTTGAATGCGTGTTCTCCTGTCCGTGATGGGTTTCTTTCGTGAGTTGGCGGTGACGTATGGGACCAACTAGGAAAGGGACACGTACCGTGACGGAGGTGGAACCACTCAGGAGCTGCCATAGTCAGCTTGATATTTTTGGCCTCATCGGGATGGAGGAGCGCCTTGAGCGCTTCAAACTGGGGGAGATAACCGGACTTGACGTATCGGATCTTCCCCGTGCAAAGCGTCGTTGATGCTGGCTTGGTGTCTGGAAAGCGGTGCTGACATGAAGTTTTCCCATGATACATGGATGTAAACTCACTGGTGGTAACGAAAGCATGGATATCAGGAACGTAAAGCTGTGATGCGATAAGATATCGGAGCGAGCGAAACGGATCATTGGTGAATTACCTTGAAAATTTCCAGAGGTGGGTTGTGGACCTCTTTCCAGGAGATATTAGCGTTGACCTCGCGCAGCCTATTGCAAAGCGATCGTACCTTCGAATCCTTCTAGATACTCAAAGAACCCATCGTAAAACCTTGTTGTTCACGATCAGGCATTGATTATGGTAATTACAAAAATACAAACATGTGTCGCCTGAATGCATTGTCAGCGTGGAGTTCGGCTACGTAATCTGTCCACCGACCTGTATTCCCCGTCCGTAAAGGTTTTGAGACCAACTTCTCGTTGCATATTGACAACCTCTACGATGGCCCGGTCTTCGAGCTCCCGTAGCTGCTCTTGAGTGACTTCTTTCTTATCGAACTTCCTGCGTACTTCGAGCAGGTAATCTGGGCGGAGCAGAGAGCCGATATGCTCAGCACGAAAAGGGGGTGTCTGCTTGGTCGTCATGCTTAGGGGAACGACAAGGGGATTGAGTGATACTTCGGTAGCAGCGCCAATACGACATTTTATACGCCATTTGAAGATTAGCCTAGCATCAGGGCAGGGCGACAGCGGGACAACCAAAGACCCTGTTGACCCGAACGTACGTTCCTATATTAGTCTGCCGTGATCCGTTCGTTTAGATCGCTCAGCCGTATTACATCCATTGGCTGAGTTGTGTCCAAGGAGGTCTCTTCAGACCCTACGGTTAATGTGTTCAAGAGTATGAGATCATGAATGTAAATGGTTTTACCGTTACCTCGGATCTGGTTCGATGTCGGCGATATGGACCTTAACGAGTTCGAGAGCGGCGGCCTTGCGAAGTATGATGCGGTGGCGGTGGTGGTATTTTTCTGGTGCATTTGTCACCATGCAAATTTGTGGACGTCAATTGGACACAAAAAATAGATATTTTGTGGCACAAGAAATTCTAGATCTACGTGCATACCCACGCATGATCGCCGGAGCCAATGCGACCGTTGCAACCGCTAAGTCTGGCAACTGCGGAATGAAACGATGACCGAGAACGAAGCCTCTTGACGTATTGATAGTATCAGGGTGTTCACATGGCCATCATACCCGAAAATTTGAATCGTCATAGGGATGCTGAGACCACCTCGTTCCTACGTTTGTTCTCGTCGGCGCTCTGAGACATTATTCAATTAACCGATCAACGGAAACAAAATGTGAGTACACCTTCGGAATCCTCCGGGGGCCAGGCTTCCCTAGCTCGCAGCGTCTGGTCACGGGACTACGGAAACATTACGCACGCTGGTAAGCCGTGGGTATCAGAAGATGGATGCCATTTCAGGGACGACGAAACCTGCGAGTGTGTAAGGAAATGTCGCCGGATCCCTAATCTTGAGCAAGATGAAGCAGTCCGAGGGTGACATTGACGTGTGAAGCGTTCGTGACGGCCCGCCCGATGACACATCGTCAATAAGCACCACCAGTTTCACCCCCAATTCCAACTCTGCCTCTCCTACTTCCTCTGGCTTCCCGCCATGCCTTCTTCCACTCGTGTGTCAACGAAGACTTGTCCTTCTCCCACCTTTCACGGATGGATACAGAGGTATCTTGGGGTGAACGCGTGAAGGTACTACTTGATGGAAGGTGGAGCAAACCCCGAGTTCGTGATGCCAATGGAAACAGGAAGCACGAAGAAGTGCCATGCTGGTGGGACGTATCTATGGGGTTGGAGGAAGCAGTATGTGGATGTGGTAATGAATCTGGTAAAGGAAAAAGTAGGGGGAGTGAAGGATCGAGCGTTACTCGAGAACGAGTTTTCGTCGTTGATTTTGTAGTAGGGAACTCTACTACTTGGGATGTTGACAAGGTCGGTTGGGATGAATGGTCATTCTCTTGCGATGCACATAAGGGTGCGCTGATTCCAAGAATGTCGGCGTCAAGTTCAAGGTCGAGATCTAGGTTAAGATGATCGAGGAGAGAAAATGACGCTGATAATAAAGAAAAATTTTCAGTGATGAAACAAGCGAGTAATAAAATACTTGACAAACCGTCTTCCTTCGGTGCAAACAGAGCCTTGAGGTTCGTTCGGGGGGCAGATTCCGTTAGCTGCACCGAGCCTTTTGCACTGATTGACTGGTTGTTCTGTTCCATTTCTATGTCCTTCTCGAGCGCCGCCTCCACACCCACTTCATTCTCATGACCGAGACGAACATCTCCGAATTCCGACCTTACTTTGCGTTTGTCTTTCTTGGGGGGCTTTCTTTTCCCACCCTCTCCGAAATCTCGAGGCACAGTTTCGATGTCATCCTCCTCATCCACTTGCATCTCATTCCCCTTCGTCTCGTTGTCCCCCACGTCTTCAATCTCATCAATATTTTCTCTCCCAGCCCAATCCTCCTTGTCTCCAAAGAGTTTACCCAACAGTGCGAGCGCAGTATTTGCTTCGTCACGTACATCTGTGGATCCGATGTCTTCATGTATTCCTGGAAAAGTCGCGACGGCAGCCTCGGGCGACTGATGATCACTTAGGATGGTACGTGAATGGCCTTGAACCAACTGGGGAACGGGGTGCGCCGGAGTAGCGCGGGCATCGCTATCGGTGTCATCTTCGTCCATTTCTTCATCATCTGTGATGTCGTGCTTCAGCGGATCAAAAGGTTCAAGTGCATCTTTCAACGTAGGCAACGGCACGGGAACAGAGTCCAAAAACACGCCTTTGAGATACCCCGAGTCCCATTTTGTAGGGTCTATGAGGCGTCGACGAGCTCGTACTGGCGGCGGCTTGACCCTCTTCTTCACCTTGCCGTTCGCTACTCTGACCTTTGAAGCACTGGCCTCGTAGCGCATCGGTTCCAAGGGTCGCTCAGGTCGCATTCGCATCGGGCGAACGACACGTCCAGAAGGGGTTACGATCCATCCTGGAGTAGACGCAGCAACGGTGGCAGAGAGAGGCGTCAGTGGAAGGGTGGATGAAGGACGACCGTGGCTCCAAGCACGCGTTCGTTTCGGCCGAACGGGTCGCGATGGTTGAGAGTTGATTTGCGCGAGTCTGTGTCCGTCGCGTTGTCTGAGCACGCCCAAGAAGGCCAATCAACACAAAACGCGCTCACCGTTCGCGAAAGTCGGGTTTCGCTTCACCAATGCGAAGCTTGGTCCCTTTCCACGTCGATCCACTGAGTACGTTCAGACCTATGTGGATGGACGCATAAGAATGCCGTTCCAGAATGCGGTAATGCGAATTCATCCAACGTCCAAAAAGAAAAATTGTGACTAGAATAGAGAACGAGACTCACACTTGACCAACTCTTTTGCGCTGATTTCCATCGTCACGAAACCAAATTTTCTTGGATCTCCGAGAGCATCGCGTGCGCCAAAACCATCCATCGCCTTGACCTTCCCAAACGAAGACAAACGACGTTCCAGGTTTGCTGGTGTTATCGAGGGCGTAAGTCCGGAAATATGGAGCCGTTTCGTGAGCAATGGATCAGACATTTTGGTGTAACGGTACAAGTGGAAGCTGTTGAAGGCATAGGACTTGGCTAAGTACTTGTACCGTTACGAAAATAAATAAATCTTGGAATAAATGGGTTATCTCCCTACCGCCGTCATGTCGGGACACCTCTCGCTCGATGAAGAGGTCCGGTTGTACGCTACCAACGCGGAACGAGAGAAGTACTCTCTGTTGGCTACGCTATTCGGTATAATCGTCGCCCTGGACTACCTCGAACGAGCGTACGTCCGCGATGCGCTCACAGCCGATGAGTGAGTCCCTTCTCAACTCTACATATCGCGTGCCAAGGTTCGTGTTCGCGAGAGAGATATTCGCCAGCGTGTACAAGACTACTGTCTCAGTACATGACGATGCTCAAACTCGTCAAGGACTCGGTACCTTCGATCGAGCAATTCATGGCTCACTACCGGGTGTGTGGATCGTCGTTATTCCGATCTTGTGAGATCCCCACCATTGACTTGAAACCTTGCAGATGGACACCCCAGCTGCGTTACACCGCATTAAAGTTGGTGTACCGGCGACCGTTGAACACTCGAGCGAAGCGGGTCCAGAGACCGGCAAGTGGATCGCCGAGACGACACAGGTATGTGCTTGTATCATTCGGCAGCATATCTAACAAGGCTCCATTGATATGATTGCTCGTAGAATTTTATTACCTTTATGGACGCGTTGAAGTTGCGTCTTCGTGCTAAAGACCAGCTTCATCCTATCCTCCAAGAGCTCGTCACTGGCTATGCCAGGTTCAAAGGCAGCAAAGATTGGGAAGGAAGGAGTCGCATGGTTAGCTGGTAAGCCCCTATATCTAGTCCATCCCCATCGCGTGATGTCGTGGTAGGTTGATCACACTAAATGGGATGAAGGCTTCGGAGGAGATCACAGAGGAGCAGTCGAGACAGGTCAGTCACATTCGGCGTTTTATCCGTTTCTCTTTCCAATCAAATCTGTAGCTTCTCTTCGATGTCGATCACGCCTATGCCGAATTTTTCCGCAGTTTGAGTGGTGCGAAAGGCGATTGGACCTGAGCTGTGAGCTGTCGAAATCTAACTGTAATTCCGGCGGCACTTGGGTCGCGTATTATTACTGCAGGCGTGAGCGACACTCAATGGAGACTTTTTGACATTGCACATCGAGATGTTGTATCGAAACAGTGCCCACGCGTACTAATTTCCCCGCTGTCAGCTCTTTCCCAGCTTACGCCGCTTCCCCAATCCACCGTGATCCACAGTACTGCTCTTCCGCTTGACGCTTTCCACGAGACTCTGCAAAGTACGGCTGTTCTGCTGTGTGGAACTTTGAGAACGTTCAGAACGACTCGGAGGGTTGCTTTTTTGGCGTTTCGAACGTTCGTTGAGAAGCGTCGCCATGCTCTTGGTCTTTTTAAATCTGTAGGGTAGAAGGGCAATGTTGGTGTCAACCGCAAGTAGTAGAGAAAACAAGACTCACTGAGGATGAGTAGGGTCAATCGCGAACTGGTGGTCTTCGTGAACCGCAGCGAATCGATCATCATGGACGTCGATGACAAAGTCGTCCTGAGTTTCCCCCGGTCCATCGTCCACATCAATCTTGTCACGTTTCTTGGACTTGTGTCTGGATTTCATTTTCTTGGCCCATTTCTCGGCCTTGAGCACGGCTTTCATATCAAAGTGTGCAGGCTCGCCGTGGGGGTTATCAGATGTTGCCAGTAAAGCCAGTTCGGCTTTGGAGGTCCCGGCGGGTCTCTTGAGTTCCGTGGCCATGTTGTTAGATTGGTTCGGGGAGGTTTCCTCTTCTTCTTCGTGCTGACTACCGCTCTCCACACCAAAGAATTCGTCGTCGAAATTCGATTCCGGGGACTCCTTCTTCGTCGACACGTCGTCATCCTCTGCTTGCTTCCTAGATTCCTCTTTCTTCTTCTTCCGCTTCTCTTTCATCTTCCGCTGATACCTTTCTAGCGTATTTTCATCTTCGGGGTTCCTCGTCTCGGTAAGGCCCGGCGTGAATGTAACTTCCATGTCCACGTCACTATCCTCTCCACCACCGCTTTTGGTCTTTTCCCTCCTGCTCGCCTTGTTGTCGAACGCGTCCCCCCATCCTTCCGGCAGTTCGTCGTCGTTCCCGCCAAGAAGGAGCGTCCGAAGTCTGTCTCTCTCGGCCCCTTTAGAAGACCTGCGCTCACTCTTTGTTTGACGGGTCCCGGCATCACCATCCTCGCCTTCTGATCCAGCCGAGGAAGACGAGGAAGAGGCAATGTATGCGCGAAAGTCGGCCTCTTCGATCTCTTTCTTCGTCAACGAACGACGTAGGATCTGGTTCCGTTCCGGGTCATCGTCATCCCACGTGAGTTTCACTTTTGAGTGACGTAGGGCCTAGCATGGAGCGTGAGTCACGGAATAAACAATACCATTGAGGGATACGAACGTCGGTGACGAACTCGACCGCCCTGTAAGGCGCATTTGAGAGTTGGGTAGCTTCATCTCTGGCGTGATCGAGGCACTGAAGTTAGCAACGAGCTCAACTTGGAGAAGGGGAAGATATAGATATACCGAGGCTCATCGTCAAACGTCATGTCGTCGGGAACGAAGCTAAGGTCGAATATGTTCGCGGATCTTTCCAACTCAGTTCCTTCGAGCTCGTTATATACGTGCAGAGCTGCCTCTACAGTGTCGCATTCGACGATGGCATAGTAGTAACTGTGCTTAACGTTTGTTAACCGCTTTGCCAATGAGAAAAACGAGATGATGGATAATACACGGACGAGGGACGTACCGCAAGCGCTCGAGTTGATACTTTCTCAAGGCGTCTTCATCATAATCTGCTTCGTCGCCCGTCTCATAGATCGTCTTCTCATTGATCTCCTCGTCCTCCCTCCCTTTCTTTTTCTTCCTGAAAACATCAGTGGGCGGACCTTCTTTCTCCTCTCTGGTCATCCGTTTCTTCCCAAATTCGCTTGGGTAGACACGAACACTGAGTAGTCTTCCTCTCGTAACTCTGTTTTTACCAGCAGTCTCCGATGCAGTGGGAGATACGTGCGACGAAAAGATCTTGAACAAGTGAGCAGCACGAACGTAATCCCAGTCGAGGTTGACTACCGCCAGTCTCCTCGTTTGCTGAACGTCCGCGGCCTCTTCCCGGTCTGGGATGGCCTTGGCGTATTCGGCGACCTGTGCGTCCAGCGCAGCGATCGTGTTTTCATCGAGATCTATTTCGATTTCTTCCTCCTCGTCTTCATGGCGTTTCTTAGATTTGGCACCTAGGGAGACGAAGCCGCCTTGGTCGCTGTCGCTACCGCTCCCGTCTGTCAAGGAAACGCGAGGTGGTAGATCGCTGTCTTCTTCTGCTTCATCTGACGACTCCATGAGAGCCGCACCGCGCGCATAGTCGACGATGGTCGGCACGGCTTCGTCCTCCCCACCCTCCTCCGTTTCGAGCTTATAAAACCGCCTCAAATCGTCCCTTTCCTGGGTTTCCGACACCGTTCGTCCATACTTGTCGACTCGCGCTATGGTGGGTGTGGTATTGCGGGGTGGGATGGAAAAGGAACGATGGTAAGGGTAAGGGTCAACGGTGAACGAGCAGTCGATGGCGTATTGTATAGTGTACGCACCTGTGGTTTGCCTCGTACGCTCCTTCTTCTTTTTATCTTTTTTCGCGTCCCCCAGGAGGTGTTGGAAACGGTCGTCTAGGACGACTTTGGAGTGGTGTTTTTTAGGGCGGCGGAACCGAGGGTCGGTTTTGAGGCTGGCGAAACGCGTGTCCGACATGGCAGTTGATTGAGTTTGTGTAGAGTGTATCAATTACTACTCACACTGAGCCAGCTGCTCACTAGATCATCCGCCTCACCCCAGCATCGTCCTCGCCCGCGCGTTCCCACCTCATCGTGCCTTTTGCATTAAGCCAACAACGATTCCTTACTTATAATTGTAAGTCACTTATCTGACTATCCAACTTGATAGCTGACATCGGGTGCGACCTCCTCTATTATACTAGCCTTTCTGAATCTTATATCCGACCTGGAATAGCCTTCAATCTTATGGAAGCGATCCCATCCGAGATACCGCCGCCACCTGACCCGCACTCTGCCAAGCGCTGCGAACTTTTTGTATCACTGGCTGGGTGTGCAAATCTTTAGCAGGTATATCTCCATTCACCCTAGGGAACTGCGTTCAGGCCGCTATGCCAGCCGACTTGTGCAGACACTCTCGGTGCAACCACCTGAAGCATGGGCTATGTCCGTGCCACTTATAAAGAGTAGCCCATGGGGTTAGAAATTGTATAATTCATCGCGCGATCTCCAGCATGTTCCATTATGGTTTTCTTGCGTTGGCTGCCAACCTACTCTCCATCTCCATCGCGTCCGCAATCCCTTGGAATGCCACCGAGTACATGTTCGTGTTTGGGGACTTGTACACTACAGATGGTTTCAACATCTCAGCGGGTATAGACTCCCAGACCCAGGATATGTGAGTGTAAACGGCTTATATCCCGATCAATGCAGGAGGCTCATGCTGGCTTAGACGTCTTCAAACGGTCCAAACTGTGTTGAATTTTTGAGTGAGATGATACCCTGCATCCTATACTTCCATCAAATGAATCATTCGTCTTGTAGCGAGCACCTACAACCAAACCGCAGTCAAGGCAAGCACGATGATAGGTCGAAGGAGATCGAGCGTAACTGCTTATCAATGTAGACCTTTAATCTAGCAGGCGGGGCGGCGGCCATACGGCGGTCGACTATTGATGGTGCTCTGGTGCCTCCGTATCTCCCTACCGTACTGTGAGTGTCTTACAACGTTCTTCTCTTTATTTGTGTCGTCATCGCTATCCTCTAGATCAGTTGTCGACCAGGTCTCCGAGTTCAACGAGTATCTAGCATCAAAACCCGCGGGAGCACAATGGGATAGCACGAACAGCCTGTTAGCTATATGGCCTTTCCACTCGTTGTTCACAGTACACAAGTAGGTACTTCAATGCTTTGCATTTCTGCTTGCTAACGTACTGTTATATTAGCGTTTTGGCCAAGGCGATTTCTACTGCTCTCGCC
>JBBPJQ010000970.1:0-14393 GCA_038088795.1 Boletus rex-veris
GGGAAATCGAAAGCACCGGCGGCAGCGGCGGCCTTTTCCTTTTGCCAGCGAGTTCCCAGGTGGGCGTGGTACTTGATGGGCGGTGCTCGGGGTGGCAAGTCTGTCATAGCGGGTATGTAAAATAAGCGAATAGTCTGTGGGTCTATAGAGATGTTCCCGCAAAGAGTGGACGGCCAATTGGGTGGTTGGGTGAAGCGAGCGGGCAGAAGAAGACAAAAGTTCAAGTCTTGGTAGTACTAGCAACTCCGCTTTTTTTTTGGAATGCAAAGAAAGCCATCTTAGCGTGGGAAGATCATTTGAAACTTCGAGGACCCAAGTTCGCAATTAACTGGCGATATTCGTGCTCTTGTGGTGAATCTTGGAAGCTGATTTGCGCTGGTATCGACGTAGTAAAGGACCGTTGTAATAAATGAGATGTGATCTATTTTGGGTCGTAACATGCCTTGGTCATCGCCGTCGACACGAATGTTGTCACGCTAAAACATTCACTGGCTGGTCTCCACAGAAATGATAATGTCCCCCCCTCCTTTTCCCGTCCAGTCCGCCCTTTCTATCCTTCTCTCTGCTGCACTCGTCTCTGCCTATTCCTTCACTTTCACCAGCAAACCTCAGCAATGTGCCAACCTTTCTCTTCAGATCTCAGGCTCAGGCAAGCCCCCGTATAGCGTCCTAATCATCCCTTATGGCCCTTCCCCACTCTCAAACAACGTCGAAGTCCGCACAATCGTATCCCAACAATTCCCCGGAGATGATTCCTCTCTCAGTTTCCAGCTCAAATTCCCTGCCAATTCACAGTTTGTCGCCGTCGTGAGTCACGTCGTTTGTTCCGCAATCATCCGCGTCCGTGCTGACTTCCGCTCTCATAGGTCAGCGATAGCTCGGGCTTTGGCTCTGGTGGCACTAGTGTAGCTGCCAGCGTCCTCAACAGTAGCGACACCAGTTGTTTCAACGCAACCCACTCCGTTTCTCCAGATTTCCCTTACAATATTAACCCTCCGAATCAAGTCGTCCAGTGTAGCCCAAGCAGGTTATGGTGGACTCCATCCCAAGTGCAAGGGTAATCTCATTTCATTCAACTCACGGTTCCCGTTGACCGTCCCGTCTCTCTCTAGTACCCCCAACTTCCAAGGCGTTATTCCCGGGGGGGAATCGTTCTCGATACCAGTGGGTACGATCACGAATGTGACCGATATGGGCACCGGCTTTCAATGGGTCCCTACTGTCCGTGCTGGCACAACCCTCTTGGTCGTTTCCGGGGACAACCGTGGCCTAGGAACAGGAGGCAGTGACTTGTTCACCGTGTCTGCCGGTCTTTTCCCAAACAGCTCCTGTGCAACCAATACCTCCCCTTCATCCACTGCCGGTCCACCCGCAGGCGGTTCTTACCCTACCAACGCTAGCGGCGGAACGACGAGCGGGAGCAGTAGGTCAGTATCCGAGTAACCTTGGTTGTCAACAAGTTTTTATTCACACTCCACATGTTTTCTAGTTCGAACAATACTGGAGCGATAGTTGGTACGTAATCACGTACTTCTTCCTTATCTCATCTCATCTCATTCATCTTCCGAATCAGGTGGCGTTGTCGGTGGACTTGCGGCCATCGTTGTGCTCGGCCTTGTCGCGTTTTACATCATCCGCCGCAAAACCGGTCCAACGTCTCAAAAGGAGCGGCCTGTCAATCTCCTACACGGCGATCCTGACGACAACGAACCACCTTCCAGCTACCAGCCTCCGCCATACCTCCAACCTGATCCCTACCTTGTCACCGCACCGACGATATCATCCACATCTGCACGAACAGACCATGTCCGGAACTCGGCTTTCCTGTCCGACTCGCTCACCAGCTCGGGTTGGCGGCAGTCCGGAGTGACATCGCTTTCAGACCCACGCTCTACAACCCCCGAACTTGACGCAGGTGCCTTGTCCCCGCCTACCACGGCCTTGGCAAGCTCGCGCAAGTCGGGCATGTCGAGACAGCTGAGAGCAGTCAACATCATACAACATGAAGATGCTGGCCCAAGCAGTGCCCAAGAACCCGCGGAGCCAGAGACGATTGAGCTCCCTCCCGCATACACCAATCTCAGGAAGGAAGATTCCCATGCGACGCCTTGAACAAAATCTTTTTTTTTCTTGCGTTTCGTTTGGTTGTGCGACCGAAACTGGCGTTTCACCCAGTACCAATTATATCCATTTCCATGGTTTTGTTTCGCCACCGTATCTATCTATCCTCTGAACAGCTGGCTATCTCCCTCGGTGGATATATAGGATCATATCGGTCGTCGACGCTTTCCCAACTTGCCTAATCGCTTTCCTTGTAATCAATATGGACAGTTTATTTGTTCTCGTCGAAAATGGACGCTTCTTGATACTTCGTTTCCACATTGCGCCATTGCACCCACGCATCTTTTTTAGTGATCCATGTTTAGGTGTTCGTTTTTCCATGTACGAGACACGCAACGCAGCAATCATTGGGAGGTAATTTGCTGTCTACAGATCAACTCGCACGAGCTGCGACAGGCGTCATAGATGATAGCGGCTAAGCGTACATCTGATAAAGTCTGACGTCAGCGTGTCAACACGTGCTCTGTCATTCAAGCCTCGGCTTCTCGGAGCCCTCTCAACAGCACCATGGTCTATCTCCAGCCTGGTATCCCAGTCGCTCTACCAGCCGCCTCTCCACCTCGCGCGCATTCTGCTTAGTCGCCCCTCTGGGTACGGCGGTAAGCCAGGTATCCATCCCGCAAAAGTGACGAATTCTGGTTATAGTTTGTTCGCGTTACTGACAGGTCAAGTCATTTGCAGAAACGAACCCTCACGGCTGGAGCCTAGCTGTAAAGTGTAGGCCGGCTTCTTGATCCTTTGACTTGGCCGTACTTGAGTGGGGAAGAACAAAGGAAACAATATTGGAAACGGTGACTCATTTGCAACATGCGGCCGAGTACGACATGGGGGCCCCACTTGCGAAATCGGGATGATTCGCTTCACCACACCAACGTCACTCGGCACTAATCATCGTTTTCACTCCACCCCGCCAATTAATGAGTACATATCTTAATCTCCGATTGTCAGTCTTATTTGTGGGTCGAATCTGACGTGTTTATCCAGACGACGAGGGTGTGGTTTGCGTATCTTTGACTGCCATCAGGCGAGAGGCGCTATGTCACGGTACAGGATAGCCCCTTGTTTATCTTGAATGTAGGAGGAGAGGTAAGGAATTGATGCCAACGCTGCCAGTGCAAACCGAATATCTGCTGCTTACCATAATTCAGTATAATTCCTGACCACAAAAGCGCTAGGCGAGAACACTTTTCTGGAGTGCCGGGAGACGTGTGGCTTCTTTCTCGTCATGAGCTTACTGACTGACCGTGACGCTCATTTAGTATTGATGAGCAGAACGATTCCATTCTTACTTCCGGGCTGTGGCATCTCATTTGAGCGGATCGGGATGGCGATGTGCACGGTCAATTCTGTTCGGGTCCAAGGCATCCGAATAACACGATTACTCCGCTAGTCGATGTTGCGCACTGGCCACATTGTGGAATGGTATAAAAAGGGTCCTGCCAACTGCCTCAGTCCATTAAGCACTCAAGTTTACCTCCAGTCTTCTGATCTTCAACTCGATTACAATGCGTTTCCCTCTATTCGCTGTCCTCTCTGGTTTGGTCGCGTTGGCCGTCGTTGGTGCTTTGCCAACTGAGAACGCCCCTTCAGATTCTCAACCCAAGAAGGACGGATTATGCGTAAGTCTGATACGAGGTTGACAACTGGCACATACTCATCAGTGTGACAGCTCCCCGTCGTTGGCTGTTTGCGTTAAATATGTGGTTGGACTCAGGGTGGACGTATTATGCTGTAAGTTTGGTCTCATAATGAGGGTACTACATGACGAGTCTTAATCAGTGTTGCATTAGCATTAGCGTGGAGTGAAATAGATGTACAGTGAATTTCATACCGAGTGCGGAGTGGGGATGATCGATGTGCCCCCTGATTGTACTTTGTCCTTAGTTTGTTGGTTGTATCAACATTCTCCAAGCCTGAGCGTTATTGCACACCTTTCGGCACGTACATAGTCCAGCCATGGTTTGCCAGTGTGGATGACTCTCCTCGACGTTACGATTGCGTGCAAACAGTGCAGGCTACGGCAATTACTGGTCTTTGTCCAGTTTTATTTCGTCCTTTCCCACTGCGGTCCATCGAGTACATAATCGTTTGTACTGACCAATATTGCGCGTTTGCTCAACAGCAATGCCGGCTTGTTTGAGTAAATCGCTGCCTTGGTCACGGTGCTGGCTGAAAACTGGGACTGTAGTCACTGTACGAAGGTTCTGCATTTCGACATTTTGGTCATGTCCCCATGTGTCGTCTAACCGACAACTTTCGACTCTGCCGGCAATTCTCAATTCTCAGAGAGACTGAACTGCGACAGCCGGGATTTGCCGTGGTCGCCACTGCAGTCCTTGAAGCCTTCCCCATCACCATACCACCTGCCAGTGGTAAGCCGAGTACGCTGCACCACAGGCCTGTGGCATTCGCGAAATCGGGAAGTTTGGAACAAGGGTCTTGAATGAAGATAGAAGAGGTTCCGAGGTCCCAGTTCGACCAGTCGGGCGCCGTTATTCGGACATAGGCTGAACTGTGCAACAAGGACACTGTGTAAAGATGGGCTTTGAGGCCTTTCCCTCCTATGCCAGTATTCATGTGCCCAGCTGATTAACGTTATTGGATATTCGGTGGCGGTGTATGTCATCATAGGAATTGGCCCGCTCGTTTTCCGCCGCATCGAATTCACTTTCGGAGACCAACACCAACAGGCTATGGTCCAACACAAAACTTGACCCTTTCGAGCTCTAACCTAGTGGACGCTTCTTGATACTTCGTTTCCACATTGCGCCATTTTTTTCGGTGTACATTTGCACCCACGT
This sequence comes from Boletus rex-veris, assembly GCA_038088795.1. NCBI lineage: Eukaryota > Fungi > Basidiomycota > Agaricomycetes > Boletales > Boletaceae > Boletus > Boletus rex-veris. The sequence goes on from JBBPJQ010000970.1 coordinate 4,923, forward strand.
ATATTTTTTAGTGATCCATGTTTAGGTGTTCGTTTTTGTGTTCCATGTATGAGACACGCAGCGCAGCAGTTCATGTATCGCTTTCCTGATTGGGCACTGATTTGCTGTCTACATACGCCCGAAGATCAACTCGTGACATGCACGAGCTGCGAAGCGCCACGGCGTAAAGGTGAGCGCGTCAATCCACCCCGAGGAAACTCGGAACGCGCGTGCTCTGTCATTCAAGCCTCGGCTTCGAGCCCTCTCAATAGCACCATGCTCGCGTCCGTCGCTGGTCTATCTCCAGCCTGGTATCCCAGTCGCTCTACCAGCCGCCTCTCCACCTCGCGCGCATGCTGCACGTCCCCCCTAAGGACGAACCCGCGCAACACATTCGTATGCACGCCCAAGAGCACGTCCGACGACGACCAACGCTTGCTGGGGTCCCCTTGCCCCTCCTCCTCTCCCTCACCACCGCAACCCTCAACCCTACCCCGCTCCAACTCCTCCAGGCGCTCCAAAATGCGCAACGCAACGAGGGGGTCATCGTGCTGCGCATACCCCCGCGCGACCATGCTCCACTGGATCATCGTCGGTTCGACGCCGACATGCACCATGTCCCGCATGATGCCCGCAGCCCTCACAGGACGTCGACGCGCCCACGACGACACAAAAGGCGAGAAATGCGCCGCGTCGTACGTGTCCGGGGGTAGTTCCAAACGTACCCTCGCTTGGTCATCCGGAACCTGACGCGTACTGGGACCGTCCCGCACCTCGCGTTCTTGTTGCCTACTCTGTCGGGCGAGCGACAGTAGGAGGCCGTATAGCCTCTCTCGATCGATCGTGGGAGAGAGCAAGACAATCGCTTCCCAGACGAGCGCGGTGTGATGAGCTGACGGCCAAAGCTTCTCCTTCATCGGGCAGGGAGCGACCACCCATCGTTGGACGGGTTCTTTCCGCGCTTGTTGCCCTCGCGTTCCCCTGATGAAAGAGAGTAGCGTTTTGCGTGGAACACCGACAAGGTGGAAATGTTGTGAGAAAACAAGGAGAAGATGGATGAATTCCCGGCGCGAGCGGTGGTGGAGCATCTCGGTGAATGCCCAGGTGGACGCTGATTTCGGCGAGTGACGGTATGCGAGAGTGCGGAGGAGTGCGAGCCCACGGGTACGCCCGAGAGCTTGGCACGAGGTGATGAAACTGTGTAGGGCACGAGGGGAGGGCGGGGAGGGTGATCTTAGAGCAATACGTAGGGAACGAAGGCGTGCTGCCAGTACGGTAATGTCAGCAGTCTGTCCTACAGGGATAACCTTGCACTCCACTGTGACGGGGTCGGCGTCGATGTCCCGCAGGGTCCACGAAGGATACAATGTCCTGATGCGGTCTGTAACCAATTGTCGTTCTGGAGCATGTTTGGCGACAATATTGAGCGTGAAATCTGAAATCTGTATTCCACGCAACTGTGCTACCGAGATGAGAGAAAGTGCAGCTTCGGCCTTGCCTCCCAGTGCGACCGTTCTGATGGAGAGGTTGTATGCGCCAGCGAGCAAGTCCGGTGGCGGCGTTGTGTCCTTGTTTGAATGGTAATCCCGGGATGCATCCTCCACTTGGCGCAAATACCTCTCCACGACAGACAGCCGAGCATAGCGTGCGAGCGTAGACACGACCTGCATGCCTGCATCTCCCGTATAATACCCCTTGGAGGCGAGTACAAGACCGAAACGATACACCAGCGTGAGATTGAGATGATCCATGGACCGAAAGAGTCTCTGTCGGATGTCATGAAACGACTGCCATTCTTCATGGCGATCGGGCGCGAGCGACAACCAGGCGTCGAGCGCATCCACGCGCTGTTGTGCGGACCCGCTCCCTTTAAGGCGACGCTGCGTGATCGCGTGTAGGGCTGCACGGAGGTAGAGGGCATCGCGAGGAATGGGAATGTGGTGGGCTATCATCTCCTTGCGGAGCGCGTCCGCGGCCTGAAAATTGCCCTGTGAGACGAGGGATGCAAGCGTCTCTGACGAGCTGAGTGGGGTAAAGTGGTGTGAGCCTGGGGTGGGCACGGCTGTGTATTCGTCTGACATGGGCTCAAAGACGGAGGGGTCTGGGTGTGCTGTGGGATATGGCATCGTCTCTATCTCGAGCGAGGCTGGCGAGGGTGTTTGGAGAGCGATGTTGAGGTGGCTGCGAGCTTGGAGCCATAGGCGGGAGGGAAGGACGTCGAGACGAAGTCTAGCGCGGGCTGGTGTTATTAGCCATGTTGCCATCAAGCTGGCGCTGAATGCAATGCGTGTAAGAATGACCGGATGAACATGGGTGTGTGTAACTTGCCTAGACTCCGGTTAGGTGTGAAGCAAAAGCTAGCAGTGGCGGTGCTACTAGTCACAATGCTAGTACTAGGTAGAATAACAGTTGTTCGCTGGCACCCTCCACTATGCCCTCCCGTCGCACTCGCCCAACTACGTTCACCCCGAAGTGGGGTCAGCAAAAGACTTACGTCCGCCAAAGGTGTTTAACATGACGTGAGCCCAGATTAATTTTCCACCGCTGCTTCAAACTGCAAGTCAGAACATAGTTTTGCGATCGAGAGACGCGATGCTTTTGTTGTTGCGGCGACACCATTCGACGCAGACCTGTACGAAGGTCAACTAGTAACGCGTGTACCCAGGGTGTCTCGCATCCCACAACCGTGGGTCGGACAACTATCCTAAGATTCAGAAACCGGATGATCTGTCGTTCGTCGCGACGTCGAGTTGGAATATGATGATTGGTGGTACACGGACATCGGTGCACATGTCTCTCCCTCTCCCTCTTACGCTGGTTTTCTTCCATGAAACAACGAGCACCTAAAAAGGTGAAGGATCGAAAGAAGTTCGATGAAGCTCGAGTCTCTACATTGATTCTGAGACTCATCGCAGCTTCCAAGTTAGCTTGCGGATGCAAATTCTGACGAAACACCCTGATCAGGGAAGGGATCCGCTTTCACAGCGGACCTGTAACCAGGCTTGTTACTCCATACTTGTGTGCAGTTCTCATATCTGATCATTGCTGTATCCTGAGCTCCGTCTTCCAGACTTGCCACACTGCCCAATCGTCGTGGGTGCGGGGATTCGCCAGCAAGTCTTCCGGCGTAGAATCCAGGATCTCACTTCGTATCACGAGTCACCTCATATGTAGAGGTTTCTGGGTCCAATCCTGGTCGTGATGAGTCTATGCTCCATAGACATTATAGCAGATGAAGTGGGTAAACTCCTATCTCAAGTTTCCGATGACTTCCGCGAATCGTGTGGTAACTAATAGGTAGTGTTTGAGATCTGCGTAGGTCTGTCCTCTGGAATATCGGTGAGAAGATGTCCTGCAAGGACAAAGGTTCCAGGCAATCTGCGTGGACAATACCCTCACTAACCCCGAAACCCACCGGGACCCGGACATTCTGACTCAGTATTCGCAGGTTGACATATGTTCCAAGTGGCATATATACTTTCGTGACGTACCTCAGACCTGGGTTGATAACCTCTCGTACTCGAGCACGGGAGGGCATGATTGTGGTTGATAGCTGACGATCACGACCTCCAGGTGAGCCTTTATGGACACCCAACTCTGGCTCAACGTCGCGGCTGCTCATACTATGATCATCATCAAACTAGAAGTTTTCACCCAGCCACTTGCTCGTGGTCTCAACGATGGGGGTGTGCACAGTGGAACTTGGCATTCACAAAAACGGTATGGGAGGAAGCCGAGGAATGGCGTGAGTATCTTCGTTGAATAAATGTGTTTGAAAAAAATCATTTGAACAATAGAAGCATTTCCTCGCCTCGTTGATAGTTTCAGGGATATACCGGCATCATAACACACCGAAAAGGTAAACTTGTGATCTCGCTTGTACGGCACTCACGACTCCACCGCTATGTCACAGTACAGATTTTATTTTGCATGTCCATTGGTCAGTCTCACTCAGCAGAGGCAGCTGGAGGATAGCCCCTTGTGTATCTTGAATGTAGGAGGAGAGGTGAGGAATTGATGACGCTGCCAGTGCAAACCGAATATCTGCTGCTTACCATAATTCAGTATAATACACCTTCCATCCGCATGCCCACCACAAAAGCGTTAGGCGAGAACACTTTTCTGGAGTGCCGGGAGACGTGTGGCTTCTCCTTTCTCGTCAATGAGCTTACTGACTGACTGTGGCGTTTACCCCAGTTCAGGCTTAGTACTAATGAGCCGAACGATGCCAAAATTCTTCTTCCGGGCTGTGGAGTGCCAGTGGCGTCTCATTTGAGCGGATCGGGCTGGCGACGTGCACGGTCAGTTTTGTTCGGGTCCAAGGATCCGAATAACACGATTACTCCGCTAGTCGATGTTGCGCACTGGCCGCATTGTGGAGTGGTATAAAACGGGTCCTGTCAACAGCATCAGTCCACCAAGCACTCGAGCTTACCTCCAGTCTCCTAATTCTCAACTTGATTACAATGCGTTTCTCTGTCTTCGCCGTCCTCTCTGGTTTGGCTGCATTGGCCGTTGTCAGCGCCTTGCCATCTGGGAACTTGCAGCGTGACGCCCCTTCTGAGGATGTTTCTGGACCCCAGAACCAAGCATGCATAATCCCCGTGAGTCTGATCCCGAAGCTAGCAATTGGCACGTACTCATCCACTCCGTGACAGGGCCTTATCCCCCCAGGCTGCTATTAAATGTGTGATTGAACCCGCTGCGGATGCTGCTACACTGTAAGTTTGGTTTCATATGATCGTGTCACTACGTGATATTCTAATCAGTGTGACATTAGGGTGCACTGAAGTGGTTATACAGTGGATTTCGTACCGAGCGCGGAGCGGGGACGATCGATGATCTTCGAACAATACCATCCATTGCTTTCTGTTTGTGCTTTGTGCTTAGTCTGTTGGTTGTATCAGCGTTCTCCAAGCTTGAGCGGTATTGCACACCTTTCGGCACGTACCATCATATCCATGATGGCACGCAAACCATGGCTGGACTGTTTCCTAGACGTTACGATTGCGTGCAAACAGTGCAGGCTACGTCAATTGCTGGTCTTTGTCCAGATCTGTATCATCCTTTCCGCCGCTCGTCGCTATGCGCGACATCGAACCCGTGGCCGTTGCCACAGCCGTCCATCGAGTATTCGTTTGTACTGACCATTGCGCGCACAGCACGTTTGCTCAACTCAATAAATCGCTGCCTTGGTGTTGTCTGAAAGCTTTGTTGAAATGCAGATTGCATTCTGCATTTCAATTTTTTGGTCATGTCCCACTTGTGTCTAACCGAAAACTTTCGACTCGATCACATATAGCCTTATGTACACAGGTCTTGAAAGGCTCTGCCAGCATTTCTGAGACTTCATCTGTCGTCTCAGAACGTTATTGGATATTCGGTGGCGGTGTACTATGTGTACATTCTTACCCCTAAATGTTTGCAGACTCTCAGCAACGAACCATCAAGAAATGAACCCGCAGATGCAAGCCAGCGTTGCATCGACCGCGCTTCTCGTGTTCTTGACATATGTCCCCCTCCTCCTTTCTCTCCTTCCTTTTTACCCAGAGGTTTTTGCAACCCGCCCGACTCAGCGTTTTCTCCTTGGACTCGCTCCCTGGTGGATGGCGTACGTCTCAGCGAAGTGGTATGTACGCCTGGCAGAGCAGTCCTCTCCGTTGTACCATCCGCTCGGATGTCTCGCGCAGTGCTGCGTCTGGGTATTCCACTGGGTCGTCTCATTGTATCATGCTTACTTTGGTGAGTACCACACAGTCCTCGCTAAATTCGAGGTTAAGCATGTTGCCTCCTATCGCTCCATGTCAAGCCACAAAGTACACCTTGTGGACATACCTTATCACCGTATTCTGCGTAGGCATCGTGGTTATCACCGAGGGGATGTTCCACAACCTTGTCACGATGAATGTTTCCGACACAGCGCATCTTGGTGCCTACGAAAAGATGCGAAAACTTTACGGGCGAGGTAGGGTTGTTCCCGGCTCGTCGTTGCCAAACGCTGACGTGGATTCAAGGCTTGGTCGTTTTGGTTAAGTTATGGTACTTGGTCGATGTGGGGACTGGCCAATATCAAGGTACGAACCGGGTCCGCAGGCCGCCGAGCAGATCCATGACCATGTAGTGATTCCTGAAAATTTGTATATTCTCCAGGTAACCCATCTTATGGATGAGGGAATACGAACTTATTATCACCCTAGTTTTCACATGGAATAGCAAACTTAACGATCTCGGGACTGTCAACACGGGGCAACTCACTGTATGAAATTGGCCAAAATTCCGATAGGGGGATCGAAGACGTCGTATGGGGACAATCGCTTGTTGTGTTTTTGGGTACTACAGAGGACTCGTCGTTTGTACCGCGCTCTTCTTTGTTGTAGCATACGCCTCCAACCTACCAGTGCGCACGAAACTTGATCTTCGGTCACGGATCTCTTCTATCTATGTGACAAAACGTTGCTGGACGCAGTACACCACGGCTCGGCATTCATAGTCCTACAAAAAGTTGACTCCTAGCCAATTTCGCACATCCGAACTTTTTAGTCCATGCTCTACGCGTCTTGGCAGAGCCAGATTGACATCAGACGGTTCCCAATATGTCGAATAAAAAAAGGTCATACATACCAAAGTTCCCTTTTTCGGCGACATTCGTGTTTTGCCAGCGTGATCTGGTGAACGTTGTTAAAATTCCCCAGGTGCAGTCCCACGTATACTCGTGGCTGGAGGGATTCTTCTGCTTCCCTCAGGATTCAGGATACTTAGTCAAGGGTTCTCTCTCCTCCAATCCTTCTGCCAGACCTACTCCTCGGTTTCGTGCCATTCGCTTGACATCCTTGCTAAGCAAGCACGACAGGCCCACCAGAGGAACGGGAGACAACGTTGCTAGTCCAGTGACCGGCTTGCCGGCTGCCACATCTTGTGATAAACGACAAGCTGATCGCTAGACCAGTGCTTGGAATTGGTCACAGAGACGGACGTCATAGGCGCTCGTCTCCTGGCCCGCTCGTTTTGGGGCTGAACAATACCGTGACGAAAGTAAAGAAGAGTGAGTGATGGGGCAAACTCCGCCGCATCGAATTCGCTTTCGGAGACTACCAACACCAAACTTGACCCTTTCGAGCCAAGTCTACTCTCAGGCTCATACAAGTACATACGGACGACCTTACAGAAAACCGGGCGAGGTATCGAGATTGAATTAGAAGTTCCGTTCGTCAGGCAAAACACCTGCGATAGCGAAGAAACGGTTCCAGCGTGCATCCAATGACCACGCGATACTCTGGTCTTCTTTGAGCATCAGTGCCTGATCGAGCGGCCTACCCGAATGATCTTCGCGCTCCAGAATCTCAACTTCCTTGTCGACCGCATCAAGCCATTCAAGCGCCTTTTCCTTCTGGGATAAGCTGAGACTCGGAATGCGCACCATCCAGAGACAACGATCGGTTGCGTGGGTCACATACCCTGGCGCAAAACCCCGTTTCAGTTTGGACGCGATTGAAAGAGAGGACACTGCTTACCCTCGATCCGGAGCTGTTCTGGAACCCAGTGTATCTCATACCGAAGTACCGGGAAATCGACAAGCCGCAGATCTCTCGCAAGCAACCGGTCAGGTATGTTGACTTGTCCGTCGGCCAAAATGTCTCCGAACAGCCTTTGGGACTCCTCAGGTGTCGCGTTGTCAGGGAGCGTAGGATACATTTTTATTAACGCATCCGCAATCGATCGTGGGTAGTATCGTAATAGGTTTGGAACGATGTCTGCTGGGCTATTGATGGGATGTGCAATGGAACAGAGGTACCATTCTTCCAAAGTATTCCCGGCGACGACGCTCTTGACGCCCTTCTCACGGAGCTTCCTGCCAAGATCGCCATTGCGTTGCCAGGTCATTGGGTTGGGGTCAGTAGCCATCCAAGAACCATCGAGACAGCCACGGAACGTTCCATTGTAGACACCGACAGCATCTGTCTCAATAACATGCATGAGTGCTTCAGGAGGAACTCTCCGGGGGTCCCGGAGTATATCGAGGACGTCGGGCGACTTTGGGTCAAGTCTCAATGCGTGACATAAAGCCTCAAATTGTGGCCGGAGCTTTCCCGCTGTTTTCGGAGCGACCCTTGATCACGATGAGTGTATGGGGGTAGACTCTTGAGACCATACTTACATGATGGCGTTCGACTCCAATCTAGCGGATCTAATGGGCGACTTTTGCCCCGCTGGAAGCCTCGATATGTGATGCAAGATCTGGTGAACGGAATGACCACCTCAAGATGGCTCTTAGCTTAAAGCGAAATGAAAACCGCGTCATGAAATCACCTGCGGACAATCCTGTAAGTTGAACGTTGTCCGGGTCACCTGGTTCAATGTAATACTAAGTACGTGTCTTTCCCACAAACCTACTAGACGCTTACCACCGAATGCTGCGATGTTGTCCCGTACCCAAAGTAATCCGAGCCACTGGTCCTTGAAACCAAAGTTTCCATTTACCCTGGGTTCATCGCATGCAAGAAATCCTAGGACAGAGAGACGATATCCAATGTTCACCCAAATTTCTGAACGCTCTTGTGATACATATTGCGCCTGACTGTTCAAGTCGTGGGGTGACCCGAACTGCAGGAACCTGGGAGAGTGGATATATGCGCAAAAGGTTGGGTCAAGGACAAGGGCTGAACGAACAAATTTGCTAGACATGGGATATTTCACCTACCCGTCATGGAGATAGACCTTGACGGGAAGCTTGGAAGTAGAGGTGAACGACGAAGGTACAGCGATATTTAAGAAGAGGCTAGGAGACGATCATCACAATTGGAACAGCCTGCAGTGATGATATATCCTCACGGGTCCTCAGACGGGAGTCCATACCCTTTCAAATCCTCCGGGGGAAAACCTATCGAATACATATCAGAAGTCGAAACGTAATGTAGTTCGTAAGACGCACTGGATCCTTGGCCATTATTGTTGGGTTGATAACAATCTGATGCGCGGATGGTAGTAATATCAGCGGTGCACGTGGACAAGAACTATTCGAATCACGTTTCGTTTCAAAGACATAATGCTTGTCTTCGTATCGATAACCTTCTGGAAGTGGTTGAGGGTCCTGGAATCGCACAGGAGGTAAGGCGTATGACACCTCTAGAGCAAGCAAGTAGAACGATCAGATGAGTGTACGGGGCGAGAGACATCAGTGTTACCCAGAAAGACAGCGGCGCCATTCCTGGTTCGACCGCCTCTCAAGGGACCATACTGCGTCTGGACAATGACGGAAACGCCTTGCTGTAAATCGTCTGGAATGTGGGAAATGGACATTGATGGGAATTGGGAGGGTAAGTATAAGTGAGACGATCACTGGAAGTTTGAGATTATGATGATGTGTTTAGATATCTTGGCTGTTCGGGTCGGGGACGAGTAGAAAGAGATCTAGCTCGATGGGGCCTGGGAATGGGTCCTCAAAGTCACCTGAAGCTAACCCAAGGAATCGCGGCCCGCGGCCGTCAAAGGAGC
>JBBPJQ010000971.1:0-14381 GCA_038088795.1 Boletus rex-veris
TCCCTGATCACCTCCTTGATATATGCTATCTCGGGGGCTACACCTGGCAGCTGGCCTAGGCCATCTGAGGGTGGCTGACGAACAGCAAGCAGGCGGAGATCATCGTTAGGTACCGCGTGGAGGTTAGGTGACCGCGCGAGAACGCTAAGAGTAGGGACGTATGAGGAGACGGCGAAGTCGAACACTTTGTGCCCGGGTAATGAATACTGGGAATCATAGAAACCGGCTGCATGGATAGGCAGAAACACGAAGGGTCCAGTCGGACACCAAAAAATGCGTGATATGTCACCAGGGGACTGTTTAGAGACCCCGATGAGCGAATCAGCTGTGAATCGAGGTAACGTGGGATCGCGCACCGAGAAAGCCAATGCATCTAGGACTGGTTTGACGATGCCCTTCCATAAGGGCGCCAAGAAGGTTTCCCAGCTGCCGCGGTCCCATGTTACAATTTTCCCATCCCTTTCGTTAGAGCGTATAGCGTGAGCATGACGAAGGAAAGTCTTCAGCAGAATGGAATGATCAGCGGCTCGCTGGAAAGTGAAATGAGGAAGTGGGACGTGAATTACATGATCCACGTTGGCAAGAACGATCAATGCATCGCATCGACGTTCTGCAGCATTGAGGATAACGACCGGTCCGGAGTGCGCTGAAGCACGGAGCTGAGAGAAACCTTTCGGCAGGAGGAACCGTTCGAAACCAGGAAGGCGTCGAATCTCTTGAAGTAGTCTATCTCGCTCGATCGCGAGCGTACGGTGTCTATCAGCTTCCTGCTGCAACGTCTCTGTTGCACGATGCATTGCACTATCAGTCGATTCTGAGAAGGTGGACAAAGATTTTTCGCGAGTGGCACCGGCATGATCTAATGCGGCAGACAGGTCGCGAAGTCTACGAGCATGATCTGGGTGAGCAGACGACAGCTGCTCATAAGAGCCACGAAGCTGAAGGAGTTCCCCCCAAACGATAGAACGTCCTTGCTCGAGCCACTCTACAGCAAGTTCTGGGAATCCCAAGTCCAAAGCTGCAGCGGCCGCCTCACGCACAAGATCGGCGCCTTGCTTGAGTTCTGCGTAACGGTGCGTAAGGGAAAGGCCAATCCATGCGACTTGGGGAAGGAGGTTAACGGCAATGGAATATGCATGGAGGAGAGAACGATGGTTAATAAGACGAGCATATGATATCCAAATCCGCGATGCACGAAATCGAACACTAATGGGGCCTATGGGAAGAGAAGCAGAATGTGAATACAGAGAAATTGCGTCTTCGAGATCGCTCAGCGCCCCGAGCCGCTCGAAACGAGCTTTGAAGGAGTTCCCGAGGTTGTTCAGACAACCCGGCTTGTCAGGGTGACTATGAGGCGTGAGGACAACAGCATGCATGAGTGTCGAAATAGCATCCTCTAGATCGCTCAGCTCCCCGAGGCGCTCAAAACGAGTGATGAAGGAGTTCCCGAGGTTGTTCAGATCACCCGGCTTGTTAGGGTGACCATGAGGCGTGAGGACAACAGCATCCCTGAGTGTCGATATAGCATCCTCGAGATCGCTCAGCTCCCCGAGGCGCTCGAAACGAGCTCTGAAGGAGAGACCGAGGTTGTTTAGACAAGTCGACTTGTCAGGGTGACCATGAGGCGTGAGGACAACAGCATCCCTGAGTGTCGAAATGGCATCCTCGAGATCACTCAGCTCCCCGAGGCGCTTGAAACGAGCTCTGAAGGAGAGACCGAGGTTGTTTAGACAAGTCGACTTGTCAGGGTGACCATGAGGCGTGAGGACAACAGCATCCCTGTGTGTCGAAATGGCATCCTCGAGGTCGCTCAGCTCCCCGAGGCATTCGAAACGAGTGATGAAGGAGTTCCCGAGGTTATTCAGACGATTTGGCTTGTCAGGGTGACCATGAGGCGTGAGGAGAACAGCATCCCTGAGTGTCGAAATGGCATCCTCAAGATCACTCAGCTCCCCGAGGCGCTCGAAACGAGTGATGAAGGAGAAACCGAGGTTGTTCAGATGACTCGGCTTGTCAGGGTGACCATGAGGCATGAGGAGAACAGCATCCCTGTGTGTCGAAATGGCATCCTCGAGATCACTCAGCTCCCCGAGGCGTTCGAAACGAGTGATGAAGGAGAGACCGAGGTTGTTCAGACGACTTGGCTTGTCAGGGTGACTATGAGGCGTGAGGACAACAGCATTCCTGTGTGTCGAAATGGCATCCTCGAGATCCCTCAGCGCCCCGAGCCGCTCGAAACGAGTGATGAAGGAGTTCCCGAGGTTGTTCAGATGACTCGGCTTGTCAGGGTGACCATGAGGCGTGAGGACAACAGCATCCCTGAGTGTCGAAATAGCATCCTGGAGATCCCTCAGCTCCCCGAGGCGCTTGAAACGAGCTCTGAAGGAGAGACCGAGATTGTTTAGACAAGTCGACTTGTCAGGGTGACCATGAGGCGTGAGGACATCAGCATCCCTGAGTGTCGAAATGGCATCCTCGAGATCACTCAGCTCCCCGAGGCGCTCGAAACGAGTGATGAAGGAGTTCCCGAGGTTGTTCAGATGACTCGGCTTGTCAGGGTGACCATGAGGCGTGAGGACAACAGCATCCTTGAGTGTCGAAATGGCATCCTCGAGATCGCTCAACTCCCCGAGGCGTTCGAAACGAGTGATGAAGGAGAGACCGAGGTTATTCAGACCACTCGGCTTGTCAGGGTGACCATGAGGCGTGAGGAGAACAGCATCCCTGTGTGTCGAAATGGCATCCTGGAGATCGCTCAGCTCCCCGAGGCGCTCGAAACGAGTGATGAAGGAGTTCCCGAGGTTGTTCAGATGACTCGGCTTGTCAGGGTGACCATGAGGCGTGAGGACAACAGCATTCCTGTGTGTCGAAATAGCATCCTCGAGATCGCTCAGCTCCCCGAGGCGCTGGAAACGAGTGATGAAGGAGAGACCGAGGTTGTTCAGACGACTCGGCTTGTCAGGGTGACTATGAGGCGTGAGGACAACAGCATTCCTGTGTGTCGAAATGGCATCCTCAAGATCACTCAGCTCCCCGAGGCGCTCGAAACGAGCTCTGAAGGAGTTTCCGAGGTTGTTTAGACAAGTCGACTTGTCAGGGTGACCATGAGGCGTGAGGACAACAGCATCCCTGTGTGTCGAAATGGCATCCTCGAGATCCCTCAGCTCCCCGAGGCGCTCGAAACGGGTGATGAAGGAGTTCCCGAGGTTGTTTAGACAAGTCGACTCGTCAGGGTGGCCATGAGGTGTGAGGACAACAGCATCCCTGAGTGTCGATATGGCATCCTCGAGATCGCTCAGCTCCCCGAGGTGCTTGAAACGAGCTCTGAAGGAGCTTCCGAGGTTGTTGAGATGACTCGGCTTGGCAGAGTGACCATGAGGCGTGAGGACAACAGCATCCCTGAGTGTCGAAATGGCAGTCTCGAGATCCCTCAGCTCCCCGAGGTGCTTGAATCGCCACAACAACGCCACACCAAGATTCCCTAGTCCTGCGCAGTACCGGTCATCCCAAACCGAAACCGATCTGACCAATTTTTGTAAAAGTGTGATTGCTCGTTGAAGGTCGGCTAGATCACCGTATCGTTCGAAACACTTCAGCAGCTGGACACCTGAGCTCCATGGGTCCTCGTCTGTTAAGCGTGATCCTGACCGCGAGTCCACCGATGGTTGGCCACTTGCATGACCACTGGCAGGACCAACTCTATGGTCGGCATACAGTTGCAGCATGAAACCCACAGCTCGCTTTTCGTGACTGTCGGTGGCGCTGAGCCCCATCGCCTCATGCAGCAATCCCTCAACCCGTGCTCCATCGTCTTCGTCCCCCTGTTTCTGAAATCGCGCCAAATACACCGCAGCCAACTGAAGCAACGTGGATGGACGGTCAGCATGACCGACAGGACGGGTGGCAAGTGCATCGCGGTACAGGCCAATGGGGATCTCGAAGGAAGCATTCGTGTCGTCGACCTGACAGAGGATGAATTTAGCCGTCGCGAGGTTCGACTGAGCGGCTGCACGACAAGGATGATTCAGTCCACAAGTATTGAGGGCCTGCTCAAACTCTGTAACAGAACGCTCCAGGTCTGGTCTTTCCCCATGCTTCCGGTAACGTGAGAGAGCGATGTGGCCGTGATTCGTTGCGTCTTTTAGCTCATCTGGGACATCTGTGGTTGACTATAGGCATACAATGATCAATGGGGACCGTGTTGACACAAGTTGCATGCTTACACAAAGAGGGTCGAGTACCCTTGACGCTAATGAACCGCTGCTCTCGCCATCGCGCCGTTCGACAGTCACAACAATTGATGAACATGGGGATACAATGTCGCCATCCTTTGGGAAGAAAGTAAACGCTGCCAAGGTGTGAGTACCCGGACGTTGTGCAAAATGCCGTTCCACTCACGAATGTGTTCTTTACTGCGATCTAATAGTTGTTTCACGGTGACTGTCAACTTCCGCAGCTGTTCACCAGTACCCAACATGGGCTGGCATTCGAAAGATGCGTAGACCTCGAGACAAACGCTTGCTGATGGATCCGACGGTCTAGGAGCTCTGTGAGTACTAATCCAAGTTAACAGAAGTGGAACTCACATTGGGAGTGGCTTGTTCCATTCGACGGCATCATCCTGGACTGACGAACGCTTATTTTCGGTTCTCCACTCAAGGCCACTGTGGTGAATGATGGTGTAAAAGCGGGCGGGAAAGCGTCGGAGGCCAAGGACAACATCTGTCGCTCGAATATCTACCTCATCATTAGCAAACTTTCGCCCGGGTAGAGAAATGAGTTGCGCACTCGTGATGACCATTTCTTCGTTTTCGTCCATGTGCGTAACAGAGCCCGACAGAGACGCCTCGTCCTGTGGTTGGTCCCCGAGTGCTGGGTCCAGCGCAATACCAGAAAAAGAAGACTCGTCCTGTGGACTGTGCTTGTGTTCAGCCTTTTTCTCCTTCCCATGTTCCTGTGCAGAACCCGAAGACGAATGTCCGTCTTGTGGCTGGTCCTCGCATCCGGATTTCTCACCTTCCTCTGGCTCCTGCCCTACACATTGAGGATAAGGGTTAGATGTACCGGAAGTTTGTATGCCGTCCTGCAGGATAGATCAGTTGGCAAACCAGGAGTGACCTCTTGACCCACAAACAGGGTGCTATGTGGCGGCGTGCCTGATTCGGGTTGTGGTCGTTCCTCTCCGATGCTCGATCTGTCGGTCACTGTTGGTTAGACTGCGAAAACATGCAACGAGGGACATACCTGGAGCGCATTGAAGTCCATACTCGCTTCCACCGTAAACCGAACCTTGACCACGTTGATGTGCTTGGCTCATGTTGCGGTCGTTCTTCTCCAGTGCCCGATCTACCCGCCATCGCTACTTAGAACAGGGAGCTGTGAAAGAATGCACCGAGAGACATACGTGGAACCTGAGCGTAGTGAAGTCCATGCTCGCTTCCACAGTAGCCCAAGCCTTGTCCACCTCGACATAGTTGATTCGTATTGTGGTTGTTCTTGTTCAGTGCTCAATCCGCGATTCATTCTGACCCAGGAAGGTGGGTTGTTGAAGTATGCAGCGAGGGATGTGCCGAGCGTTTATAAGCCTTTGCTGGTTTCTACACCACGTGTGACTACGGCACAATGTACGGAGGCAATGATTCGATGGCCACTAATTCAACGAACTTGTCGCCGCCAATGTGAGGTCAGTACAGGAGAAGGGTGTTACGACACACCTGCTGTGCCCATTCGGTGGTCCTATTCGCCTCTGCAGTCGATCTATGTGATCCTCGCAATCTAAACTGGGAAAGTGAGCTGTAGTAAAACTGTGCGGTGAGGTAAGTACCTGGCGCTTTTCATACATGCTTGCACAGCAAATCATGCCTTGTCCACGAAGCGGTAGCACGTTACCGTGGAATGGTGTGGACCGATACGCTGCATGGTTTAGGTTGAACAACTGGTGCAACTTGCCGCGCACTTGAGGCAGCAGGTGAAGGATCGCACGACTTCAAGTTGCTCGAGGACTCGACCGACGACTGGAGGTTCAACAGTGCGGGCGGTGCTGGTCATCGGAGCGCAAATCTCGAGACCACAGCCGTGGAATCAGATGTCGGTGCAGCGCTCAAAGTTATTATACCTCTTTTGAGTTGAGAATGCTTATCAGATGCTTGATAGCACGGTCTTCATTGGTATGGACTAGGATTGGGCTGTGGCATGTCAGTCGTGTACGATAAGCTTGTGTTTGTCAAGTCTCTTCTTTTCATCATGTGCTCGGCGTATTTGCCATCGCCCCCTCCTCCATGCATATTCTATTGCTGTCAGCCTCCTTCCTCACCTCGCATGGATTGGCCTCTCCATTACCCACCGTTACTCTCAATTCATGCAAGCTGCAGATGGTACACGAGGCTGCTGCTCGAGAATGGTGCAGAACTTCAAGGTTAGCCACACTTGTGTCGCGCGTCCTGGCGACGGAAAGGATGACCCTGCACCACAGGGCAATGGTAGCTGAGAATCTGTCTTATCCATCCGGTGGGAAGACGTCGTGAAGCCAGTTCTGGATGCTTTGTCTCTCTTGGTATGTGGTGCCATGTTCTCTTAGCTGAAGGCTCCCGGGCGCTCGTCACGTATCTTTTGGTGTCCAACTGGCCCATTTCCGTTCCTTCCTATCCATGCTGCTGGTCTCTATGACAAGCAGCTTTCACAATCCCTTGGGCAACCTCCTCCGAGTGCAATCCTGGCCTTCACCCGTGTTCGACACTTATACTTATGCAGGCCACCCAATCCCAGCGTGGTACCTAGCGACAATCTGTGCCTGCTTGCTGTCCGTCAGCCTCCCTCGGACAGCCTATCCAGGCTTCCAGGTATGGACACCGGGTTACAATATATCAATGAGGTCATTAGGAATTCTTCTTCAGCTTGTATCACTCTCCTGGAATCGTCTGTTGGAACAGTCGAGGAAGTACTTGTCTTGATGAAGGAGGCAGACTGGGTCCGTTTGCCTGCCACGGAATCCGAGATGGTGTGGACTTTGTCTCACCAATGGACGCTGCTTGCAAGTATGTGATATCGTCGCGTTGTCACGGGCACGTGGTGGGCTTGCCTTTCTATCCGCATAGGGGTTCCACATTGCGGCAGGCATATTGTTTGCAGGATATGGGGGGTCATTGGGACAGTGATGGGCTTGCGCCTGATGTGGCAAGGGGTGCATACGAGCAACTGTTTCAGGGATGCTGCAATGGCCCTGCACGAAGCTATTGGACGTCTTCGAGACAGCGGCGCACCGTTTGCTACATGCCTTCCTTTCATCCACGTAGTTCTTTGAATGTTTGTCACGGCATTGTCTGCCTCATCATCATGGTGCACGGACAGGACTGCATGCTCACATAATGTAGTGACAATGTATAGAGCTTTTTGGCCAGCCTGATTGTAATAAACCCATGATTCTCGTACCACCCTTATATGGGCCCGTCAGCTCAAGTGGAGAGAAAGGGGACTGAGAAGATAAGAAGGGCCTGGGAATGCTGGAGCCACACATTGCACCACTAAAGTGTGTCAGGCCTGTCTGAGATGCCCTGACACAGTACTGATAGAGTCAGTTGGGCCTGTCTGATAGGTCATGACATACCACCGATAGAGTGAGTCGGGCCTGTCTGAGATGCCCTGATACACCACTGATAGAGTCAGTTGGGCCTGTCTGATAGGTCGTGACATACCGCCGATAGAGTCAGTTGGGCCTGTCTGATAGGTCGTGACATACCGCCGATAGAGTCAGTTGGGCCTGTCTGATAGGTCGCGACATACTGCCGATAGAGTGGGTCGGGCCTGTCTGAGATGCCCTGATACACCACTGATAGAGTCAGTCAGGCCTGTCTGATAGGTCACGATATGCCACTGATAGAGTGAGTTGGGCCTGTCTGAGATGCCCTGATACACCACCGATAGAGTGAGTCAGGCCTGTCTGAGATGCCCTGATACACCACCGATAGAGTGAGTCAGGCCTGTCTGAGATGCCCTGATACACCACTGATAGAGTGAGTCAGGCCTGTCTGATGGGTCACGACATACCGCTGATAGGGTGAGTTGGGCCTGTCTGATAGGTCATGACACACCACCGATGGAGTAAGTTGGGCCTGTCTGAGATGCCCTGATACACCACCAATAGAGTGAGTCAGGCCTGTCTGAGATGCCCTGACACAGTATCGATAGAGTCAGTCAGGCCTGTCTGATAGGTCATGACACACCACAGATGGAGTAAGTCAGGCCTGTCTGAGATGCCCTGATACACCACCGATGGAGTCAGTCGGGCCTGTCTGAGAGCTTATGACATACAGCCGATAGAATGAGTCGGGCCTGTCTAATAGGTCATGACATACCATCAATAGAGTGAGTCGGGCCTGTGTGAGAAGCCCAGACAGTGCGCCGAGAGAGTGCGTCGGGCCTGTCTGACAGATCATGGCACACTACCAAGAGAGTGGGTCAGGCCTGTCTGCCAAGGCAGGCTGCATCACCGATAGAGTGAGTCGGGCCTGTGTGAGCAGCCCCGACAGTGCGCCGAGAGAGTATGTCAGGCCTGTTTGACAAGGCAAGCTAAGGCACCGATAGAGTCGTCGGGCCTATCTGGTAGACTTGACACATTATTGAGAGAATGGGTCAGGCCTGTCAGACAAGGCAGGCTGCACTGCTGATAGAGTGAGTCAGGCCTATGTGAGAAGCCCAGACAGTGTGTGGAGAGTGTGTGTAGGGCCTGTCTGATAGACCATGATATGCTAACGAAAGAGTGGGACGGGCCTGTCTGACAAGACAGGCTAAAGCACTGATAGAGTGTGTTGGGCCCATGGGAGAGGCCTCGACAATGTGCCAATATAGAATATCAGGCCTGTCTGACTTGCCATGACACACTACCGAGAAAGCCAGTCAGGCATGTCTGACATACCAGACCACAGGTGGGGCCCATATTATAGTCGGCTACACAGTGCCGATTGGGCGTGTCAGGAATGTGTTACTGGTGCTATGAACACAGTACTGAGAGAGTATGTCGGACCTGAGTGAGAGGCCATTGCACAGCGCCAATAGCACATATCACTTTGCCAATATTGCCTATCGGGCGTCTGTCAGGCCCTGACCGCAAGTTAATCAATTGATTTTTGTCCACCACCGACTCTCATTCGAGACCGTCTGTCCTGTCTGTGTCACAGGCGATCGGCATTGTTCTCAAAAAAACATCTAATGTGCCTGTCTTACACTGATATTGCACTGATATACTGTCTCGGCCAGCAATAGTTGCATTTAGCACCCGATAAGGTTCACAACTGGCGAGAGTGGATATCCAAGGAAGGCATACACGACCAATGACATGGGTTGTCAAACACGCAATGTGATATTTACACAATCAAATGTTTACATTATGAAATTATCGGCGGTATCTGTTGAAAGGACACGTACTTGATGTCACGTGACCTGCTTATATAATCAGTAATAGTAGTATATAAGACTCTGCTGAGTCTGAATATGGATATAACTCTCTTGATCCCTAACCGCTATCATCTCTGAGTAACCCCCTCCAAAGGTAATGCCCTAGAGTAGATTTCCTCTACCCGGTGTCTACATCGGGTAGACGCTATTGCAACAGGTTATGAGCCCCGAAGCTCTACGTTCGGGACAGACTGCATGTCCCCCCGAACAGTATCTTCTCATGGGTGAATACCTTTGGACACTGGCCGTCCTGTGTGGAAATGCCAGACACCCTGGTTGTGCGGCAACGCCCTGGGGTAACAGCCATCAGACTACAGATGTAGGGGGTCGCTATGACCCTACATTCTGGAAGCTCTGACTGTTCAGTGATGCGGTTTTTTCTCGCTCCCTTCACCGGTACTTATGCTGACACGTCACCTTTACAGAACCTACCCTGAAAATGTCTACCTCCACCCTCGCCACCATTCCCAAAATGAACGGCACCAACTACAAGCGTTGGGCCCAGGACATGGAGTCCTACATCTGTGCATCCGGCACCTGGCAAAGGGCCATGCACAAGGTCTGCCCTGCCGACACTGAGCCTGAGGCTCAGGAGAAATGGGACGAGAATGATGACAGGGCCCTCAGCTCCATCCGTCTCCGCCTCGAACCACAGATTGCCTCCCTCCACACTCACCAGTCCACCGCTCTCGACCTCTGGACCGCCCTCAAGGCCCAGTATACCAAGGCCTCTATGGCCTCCACCTATACCGAGTGGAAAAACATGATGGGGATTACCTTCCCCGACAACAATCACCCTGGCCCATCCTTCGGCAAACTCAACACCAGCTTCACCTCCCTTGAGGAACTCCAGCACAAGGTGCCGGACAACCTCAAGGCTCTGATAACGGTAGCCAAGCTACCCAAGTATGCGGAAATGCTACATCAGACCCTCAACGCCGAGATCAACCTCTCGCCCACCACCGCCGCTCCTAACAAGGTCCTCTCCATGGCTGACCTGGAGACCACTCTCACCGCTGCCTGGCAGCACTACCTCACTCGCCGCCCTCCGCCTCGCGCACAGGCCAACAAGGTCTCCAACGTCCGTCGCCAAAATGGCGACCCCAACTTCAAGCAGCAGCAGAAGAAGGAGGAGAACTCGTCCGATAAAAAGGACGAGCATAAGGACAAGGGGAAGAAGCACCGCCAGGGCAAGTGCTCTGAAGAAGGGGAGAAGAAGGGGAAGGATCGTGCGGCCACTGCCGCCGAATCATTCTCCGCCTCGTTTGCCTTCGCGAACGTACTCATGGAGCCCGCTGTCCTTGAACCGGCCTCCACCATCTTCACTGAGCCTGCTGCTGACCCCCACGCTCTCGCACATACCACCGGCGCGCCCTACTACGGGCCCCCCGCCTTCCCTCAGGTCGTCCAGACCATCGACCTCACCCGATGAATTGGAGTCACCCCCACTCCACAAACCGTCCGCACCCTCGAGCCGGTTGCCACCTGCCGTGGCCAACACCATTAGCGCGTCCATTCTGCCTTCGCAGAAGTTGGTGCTTTCGGCGAACCCGCCTCGGTCTCCCTCCTTGAAAGGATGGAAGAAACCCCTCGTATCGTCGTTCTCAATGACAGTGATGACGAGATGGAGGACCAGCTCGACGAAGAGGACGAGGACATGGTGTCCCTCGACATCGTTGAGCACGATGAGTACCTGGAGCGCTTCTGGGATGAGACGATTCTTTGGTCCATACCCCTCTTTCTTTGCCCATCTCTTACAGGCACTGACGCGCAGAATTTTTCGCCTCAGAATATATATAATATGTACACGCCTGTAGTAGATAATGGCAAATCTATTACATTTCCTCCCTTCTCAATGTGTGATCGCTGTAATAAGCAAACTAAGAGTAAAGGAAAAGAAAGAGACCACACCAGTCACCGCCCACCACCAGACATGTGGCTCCTAGATTCAGGAGCTTCATCACATTACACAAACGATCTGAATGATCTGGTTGAGTACACACCATTTCTACTATCAACCTACTCCCAGACGGCAAATGGTTGTGCGACCATCTTAGGCAAAGGAACAGCAGTTATCCGCTACCAAGGTAGACTTGTGCAGTTATCGCCAGTCATTTACATGCCATCCTGTACTGTAAAACTCATATCTATGGGTACCTTACTTACCGATGCCTGTATGTCACTCCAGACCACCCCCAGTCATATCAATATCATTGATCGTTGCACGAAACGAACGGTACTAAGTTTCCACTCTCATGGCGACACAATGTACTGGATACGTGCACCCACCGTTCATCCACATGCCGACTTAGCGTCCATGACCTCTGTGGACTATGAACTCCTTCACCGCCGTTTAGGCCACCCCTCGCACGAAGTGCTCCGCACAGCTAAGAAGCACATTAAGGACTTTCCGGATGTAGACATTCCATCTACCATTCCTATCTGTCCCGGATGTGAGATGGGCAAACAGCCCAACCATACTTTTCCTCACAGCGAGAAGCGCGCAAGCGCTCCCTTTGAGTTAATTCACTCTGACCTCAAATCGTTTGAAATCGAATCGTACCACAAGTACAAGTATGCAGTCGTCTTTTATGATGACTATACATCCATGGCCTGGCTGGTCCTCATTAAAACTAAGGATCAGACCCTTAAAGCCACCAAACAGTTTCATGCCTATGTGCGAACTCAGTTCAACGCCGTCGTGAAACACTGGCGCTCTGATGCAGGGGGAGAATACACCTCCAAAGCTTTCACTGAGTATATGCGCGATAATGGCATACACATACAACAATCCGCCCCTTACGCTCATCAGCAAAACGGATGTGCGGAACGCCTCATCCGTACCCTTATGGACAAGGCACAACCCATGTGACTGCAGGCTTGCCTGCCTGACTCTTACTGGGAGTTCGCGATACTTCATGCACTTCATGTGTACAATCGCACCCCTTCTGCTCGGCTCAACTGGAAGACACCATCCGAGATGCTTACCGGCGAACAGCCCACCTTTTCACATCTTCGGGTCTTTGGCTGTGGTGCATATGTCCACATTCCAGTCGAAACTCGCAAAGGTAAACTGCAACCTAAATCACAGCTGATGATCTACCTGGGCATATCTGCCGGTAGTGACTCAAACTACTTATTCATGTGCCCTAACAACGCGCTACATACATCGGCACATGCCATCTTCGATGAGCACCTCTTCCCAAGGTGTTCAAAAGCACAGCCTCACCGGCCGGTTAACCACCCGCCACGTTCTCACTCTCATGATGACGGGTCCTCTGACTCTGATTCATCACCATCGGACTTGGAGTCGGATGCGGAACTCGCTCCTCCTGCCGAAGCCCCTCATCGCCCGGCCCCCAGCCCTGCTACTCCACCGCCGGCACCCCCGGTTACACCTCCTCGCCGTCCGCCTCTGCCTCCACCTGCCCGCCCACAGCGCCCTCAGCAGGAACACCGTGCTCCTTTCCGACCCGGAAACGTATATGGAGAACACCGCGACCCTGTACAACAGCTCCGCGACATCGAACGAGCCTCTGACTGGTGCAGAATGGTTGGCGAAGCACCGGCTGGACCATCAGATTCACCCGTAGTCCCTGGAGGAATGCCCCTGTCCCCGACTCTGTCGGAAGATGACATAGAGTGCATCACCAGGGAAGGGGGAGACACATTGGTTTCTTACCTCTGCAGCCGTGCCTTCCCACTGGAAATAGAGCAGTCCAACATGAACTATCGCGAATGGACATACTGCGACATCCTCAAGTTACCACAAGAGGAACAAACCCTTTGGCGTAAAGCCTGCCACGATGAGTTACAAATACTCAAAGACCGCCAAGTCTATGAAATCGTGGATCGACCCGCAAATAGAAAGGTTATTAAAAACCGATGGGTCTTTGATGTCAAAACAGACGGAAGAAAGAAAGCCCGGCTTGTAGCCAAGGGCTTCTCCCAGGTAGAAGGGATTGACTTCAATCAAATATTCTCCCCCGTTGTACACTTTGAGACAGTGCGGTGCATGCTCGCCCTCTCAGCAATAGAAAACTGGTATATTACTGGTCTCGACATCCGATCTGCCTATCTATACGGCAAACTGGATGAAGAGTTATACATGGACTTCCCAGAAGGCTTTATGCCTCCTCATCTTAAAGGGAAGGTCTTGAGATTACTCTGCACCATATACGACCTCAAACAAGCAGGATTAGCTTGGTGGCGCAAACTCGACGCATCCATGAAAGAACTAGGCTTCACGCATCTTAAAACAGATGCTGGCCTATTTATCTATCACAAAGGCAAAGAGCTTGTCCTAGCAATTATCTATGTAGACGACGCCATCTTCTGCAGCCCAAACAAAACCTTTGTAGATAAGGTTAAAGCTGCTTTTATGAAGAAGTGGGACTGTCGTGACTTAGGAGAAACACGCGAATTCCTAAGAATGAACATACATTGAGACGGTCAAACCATTAAGATCGACCAGCGAGAATACCTCAACAAAGTCATAGAGCGATGCGGCATGACTAACGCAAAAATCGCCAACACCCCTCTCCCTCAGGGTTATTACCCAGAGAAGAATGATCTACCTGTCCAACCGGAACTTCGGACGTGATTCCAACAGGTTATCAGATCATTGCTGTATCTTATGATCGGCACAAGGCCTGACATATCATATGCGGTTACCCAACTCGCCTGCATGTCTGCCAATCCCTCAGAGGAACACCTTAACAAGGCCCTATACATTTGCTGGTACCTTCTCGGTACCCGAGATTATTCTCTTGTTTACAATGGCAAATCCGGTAAAGGCATCATCGCCTGCACCGACTCTGACTGGGGACAGGACAAAGTCACGTCTCACTCGCAAACAGGTTTCTACCTGAAATTCGCGGATGGTGTGTTCTTGTGGAACTCACACTTACAAAAGACCACAGCTCTGTCTT
>JBBPJQ010000972.1:0-14377 GCA_038088795.1 Boletus rex-veris
AGAACTTGCCAAATATGACAGGTTCATGCAGGGACTTGTGGAGGGACAGAAGGAACAGAAAGGACTACTGGAGGCTATCAGGGTTCGTCTGACCACTTGGTCATCCTCCTACATGTTCACATCATCATCTAGTCCACAAACGAGAAATTCCTATCCTCCCGAAAGGAGGATACCTCTGTCAAGGAGCGCGAACAAGCACTGCGGAATCTCGACCTCTCCTATGCCAAGTATCGCGAAATCACGCGCAATTTAGATGAAGGGCTCAAGGTAGGTCTTCATGCTGCTGATCCGACGCACCACAACTTCAAACACGCGGACAGTTTTACAACGACATGACCAACATCCTGACACGGTTCAAGGAAGCCTGTCGGATTTGGAGCCATGCGCGCAGCCAGGAAGCACAGTAAGTGGACATTTTTCGTCGCTGTCAGCCCTTGTCCGACGTGACTTGTCAGGTCGTTTTACCGCAAGTTTTCTTCCATGTCGATACAAGAGCCGAGCGTCATCGAGCAAGCTAGCGTAGAAGAACCGCTGACGCCTACGGAGGCGCCACGTCGCCAGAAACAGGTCGCAAATTTGCCTTCGTTGCACTCTGCAGAGTGGCAGACGGAAGAACTGCCTCCGCCACCGCCGAGTTCAAAGAGTCGGTGAGGTCGGCGATGTTTGCGAAGTGAACGTGTTTGGATAGGATCAGACAGTCAGTTTCGAGTGCAGCCTACAACGCAACCTATAGTCTCCTGATCGAATATAACGACGAGTCGAACATGTCGACCGTAGATCCGTTCCTATTAATCAATGTTTCGTTCTCATGTCCACGAAAGGTGGACGCGGTAATGAATAAGTTCCCCGAGCTGTCATGCTCATCATTACATACATTGGTTTCGGTAGACATATGAAAAGCAGGTGTCTGACAGCCTCTAGCTCTAGAGATCCCCGACACCACCATCTATAAGTTATAGTACACACCAGTTGATTATCTACAAGAGGCTTGGCCAGCGATGAGACTATAGTTGGGTAAACATGAGAACCCAGCATCAACACATCGCAAAGGTGGGGTATATACATGCAAAGACTGTCCGAGTCGGCTCGCTAGGTGCAACCGTGCTTTATCGACAGCGACATCAATTCGCAGCATTGCCAGCTGCAACTTCACGCTGGAAATTCTCGTCGTAGCCGACGCATTTCATGCACCACGATTGAATGAACTGTTCAAAAAATCTGTTTGTGAATACCACCATCGCTCGAGAATGACAAGAAGTAACTAGGACGAACAGCATGACCCTGGTCGAATGCGCGGTGAACCTCTTCTGTGGTCGCGTGGAATTTCTCTTCGGAATCGCACGCGTCTTCGAATTCTTTGGCGGTAGGATCTCTACCGAGCCTCTTTTGGAGGACGATTTTCGCCCGTATGTCCGTGCACCATCCTTTCGTCGAGACCTTGGTTATCCACGTCTTCTTCACCTGGGTCAAACGCGCCGGAAATGAGGTACAAGCGAACCGTGATTTGGAATACAGACATCTACCTTGGGTGACTGGGATTTCCATTCGTCTGGTGTGAGCGAAGGTGCGGGTGTGCATTGATACTGTCCGACGTATAACCAGCAGTTTGTCTGCAACCTGACTAACACCCGCTGGATCGTTGGCCATTCCCTGGCATTCGGATTCGCAGAAGACGTGAAAAATAGTCCTGGCGCACCAGGCCACTGGGGGGCGTGCGGATTGAGATAGAGGTTCAAGTACATGAAATCGTCCATGCCGTGACGGTCTAACATTTCCTGCCGTATGCGCGGAAACGTGTCTTGCGTGTTTCCACCCCAAGTCTTGGAGGTGAAGAATCTTGTTGTCGTCACGTCCCTCGTCGCAGGGTCCAATTCCACATCAAAAGATGGTACGTGTGCAATACGGCGATTGACAACGTCTTCGGAGAGCATTTCTTCTTTCTTGATCTCTATCTTGCCCTGCAAGACAACAATTCATTCATTCCTTGTACGGTGGGAGAGAAGAAGCAATAGCTCGCACGAATGGGAGGAAAATGGACGACTTTTCTTCTTCTTTCTTGAGGATGAGTTTGAGGAGATTCTTCGAGTCGATGAAGCTGGACGCGTTTTCAAATACGGGGAGATTGTTGCCATACACTTGTCTCCTCGTTGGGAGAAGAACTTCTATCCTCCTTCTGCGTCGTCTGGATTGGGGCTGAGGCGAACGAGAGATGTTCTTCGTGTCCTCCAGTTTCAAAGGGACCACGAGATCGTCAGTGGGTTCGGTTTTGATGATCTAAACATACGGATAGACATCAGTTTTGACTTGAAATGCAAAAGAAAAGAGGCGGTAACCATTGTACTGTGTTCAAAGTATCTGTGAGAGGGATGGCCGGCATGCTACCAGCGTGTGGGGTGCATTCATACGTAACTGACAGGCGAGCTCAGTCTGAGCTGTTCAATTAGCCCCTGTCCAACAAGATGACTCTGCTCTGTCCTGTCCTGAAAAGGGAAATCACCACACTTGATGAAGGACAACAAGGAAAGCGGCTCTTCTCTTCCCCCTCCCCCTTACACCCCGCCCCGACCTCCCCCATCTGGCTATCGCATCGCGCTCAACGGCTCCTCCCCCTTTCCCCAACCGTCCTACGCCAAAACACCCCCTTGCTACGACACCCACGGCGCCAACCCTGTCTTCCTCGGTTCTGCGATAATCTACAACTCGGTGCACCCATGCAAGATCGTCCCCCATCTCACCCCGCACTGCTGCGTCCCCTATGGTGGCTCCGAGGTCAAGCATGACGGTCGCTATGACCTCCTCCCGTTCGATCCAGAGACGATGGAGTGGGTGCCCACCAGCCTTGGTCGCATTCCTGCGCACCGCCAGCCTGTGCAGGGTGGATACGAGGATAATGGTGCGGAACTTTATCATGCCATCGCCACCGTGCGTGATGTGAGAGTACCGGGAAAAACCGGCGAACACCTCGTGAGTAGTTCCTTGGATGTGGGCTTGCTGGCGAACGACCGATGTTCCAGGGTGGTTGTAACGTGGGCCATGAGGGGGTCGAGCATATCATCACTCGCGGGTACGATATATTGTAAGTCCATATCCCCTCGTCTAGTTTGCATCGATCAATGCAACATCATCGATAGATGCTGGAAGTAAAGTTCATCGTGGACATCTGGCTAGAATGCCTCGGCAACAAACCAAGCGCTTTTGCACCAGCAGCCTACACCCCATAGTCATTGTGTCAAATCTATACTATTATCGTGCCCCTTCAACTGGTTGTGATTGATTCTGCTGTGCAGTCTGGTGAGGTTGCAACATTCCCGCCCCCAAAGCTTGGGTACGGAAAGCCAATCCGCGGGTCTTTTCAATGACTGACTGGTATACCGGGAGTGGTGAACGGTGAATCTCGATCACGTTCTGAGTAGACGCTCGCATGAGAAATACTCCTCGACATCGACGCATATACTCACCTTTTCTAGATCAATCTTTGCATCGGCGCCCATCCGAGTCTCGCGGATGAGATTGACGATCCATTTTTCGCCATCTTCCTTGGTGAGATTAAGTCTCTCAGATAAATCCCTGTGAAACGATAATTCAGATATGTGACGACTCTCTCGAGGACCACATACCCAATGTCGATGCGTTGATGTATGCGGCAGTAAGCCTCGCTGACCAAATAACGTGCATTGTCCAAGAACTCCTCTCTAAATTCTCCCAGGAAAAAGTCATCGCCGACAACGCGTTCCGCAACCGCCAGCTCCCGTTGGGCAGCTTCAAAATCAAACTCGATGTAGAGCTCCCTGAGGAAAGAAGTGATCGGATCTTGATATTGGTATTCTTCGGTCTGTATCACCTTGACAATCTCCCGGATAGAATGCCGTACACGCGAAGGGGCGTTGGTGTTTCCGGTAGTAGATTTTCGGGAGAGAACCGCAGCGGTCGCGATGTAGCGCAGAATCCAAGGGCAAGAGGTTTGGATGGTATTGAGATACGTGGGAGAGAGGAAAGTCTCGAGAAGAAGCGTACGCCCTTGGGGGTGGTTGAAGTAGACAAGGAGCGACCAGTGTACGAGCCACGTCCGCGAGTGCAACTGGGCAAGGGCGGCAGACTCGGTGGGACTCGTCAAGAGGGATGACGATGAGCGCGAGTCGACGACGTCCCGGAGTGTGTTGAGTTCTTCGAGAGCGGTTTCCCACTTTCCTGTCAGGATATCCGAGGCGAGTTTGCCCCAGTGCGCGGAGGTGTTGAGCTCCGTATCGGTGGAGAGAACGCGAAAGTGGTACAAGTAGTCTGCTGCGCCGCTGTAGTTTCCGTACGTGTATTGGAATTGGCCAAAGTTGTATAGCGCGGTGATTTGTTCTAGTGTGACCTGCAGGAAAAGGACATTGAACAGGTCACGAGGACAAGATACTGAGCAAAGCATACGTTGTAATTGTCCTTGAGAAACTGCAGATTTTGATTTTTATCCTGGCGAAGTGCCTGTGCGACGTCTGGGTTCTCGATCACGTCCAGGACGGCTTGAGCTTCTTGCTGCAGCCGCTCATTTGTCGAGACTGCCTTTTCTCGCTTCCCAGAGAATTCTGAAGACTCGCGGGTTGAGATGAGATGCAACATCAGACCAGAATCGCAAACCTTGAGGGATCTCTTCGTCAGGGTGGAGCTGCTCGAACAGGCTGATCGCATAATCGACCATGTTGGTGCCTTTGGCGAGCTCATACTGGGCTGCCTGGACCTGCTCGACCGGAAAGAGCGAGGTCTCTACGAGATGGGCGAGCAGAGGAAATGCGAGATGGCGATCCAAGTAGGGGATGATCGTTTTTGAGAGATCGTACTCGGCCATTTTTTTTTCTTGCTCGTTGATCATTGAATGGTGTAGTCCGCTATCCCACGTCTTCGGTGTAATGTATATTTATACACGTGACTGACTGCTAAGCTTACACGTTTGCATCTCACTCTGACCACCGCGCTCACCATGACCGCAATCACGAGAAACCTCCCCTGGTTCATTGCAGACCTCGGAACTGCAATCATTGGCGAGGCAAGTCCTCTTGGCATCGACCCTTGATCATCAACGAACAGCGTTTCAGAAATGCTACTCTTCTCTGGTCGAGAACCTCAACCTCGCCGACCTAGACTGTCTCAAGTACTCACTCTCAAAGGGATTGGGCCTCGGCATCGTCGTCGGGGGCTCAATCATGAAGGTACCCCAGCTAATGCTCAGTAAGCCTTCAACCCCTTGCTCGTCCACTGCACCACACTCATCCTGTCCAAGTCCTGTCCGCAAAGTCTGCCCGCGGCATCTCCCTACCTGCGTACATCCTCGAGACTCTCGCGTACGCCATCACAACGGCGTACTCGTACAGAAACGACTTTCCCTTCTCCACCTACGGAGAGAACCTCTTCCTCACTCTCCAGAATACGCTCATTACATTTTTGATCGTCTACTTTCCCTCAACACCACTCCGCAAGGTGCAAAACATCGCGGGTCGACTCGCTCTCACTGCTGTAGGAACTGTCGTTTCTGCTGTCGCTCTCTACGCTGTGCCCAAGGAAGCCATGGCACTCTTCCAACTCGCTACCCTCCCACTCTCGTTGTTCTCAAAGCTCCCTCAAATCATGCAAAACGCTCGTGCCCGGTCGACAGGCCAGCTTTCCACGTTTGCCGTGGTCGCCCAGATTGCGGGATGCCTTGCGCGCATTTTCACTACCGCCACCGAGGTTGGCGATATCATCGTGACCGCAGGGTTTGCCCTCGCCCTTGTTCTAAACATCATACTCGGGGTACAGGTGTGGATGTACTGGGGCAAAGATGATAAGGAGGTATACTCGAAGATGCCTATTGGCGTGGTTCATGAGAAGGAGGAATGGACACAGGCGAGGCACCAAAAGGTCGACGTTGTCGTCCCTCCCAAGACCCCGCTTCCTCCTCCTCGTCATGCCACGACATCTCCTTCAGGAAGGAAGTGGGCACGAAAAGTTGATTGAATAGATTCCTGTAATTAGAAATGACTGTCGCTATATATCGAGCAAGCATCCATGTTTGCCCAAAATATGCCATGGCTAGCGAGTGGACCGTCGGGGTTTTTGACTTTCCTCCCATTTTTTCCACCATTCAGGGACTGATGCCGCACGTGTTTCTTGCCACTCCGCGTCGCCCTTGAGGAACGCCTTGAATAGGTCGACCGCAAACTTCCTCTCCCCCTGGACCCTAGCCACGGTGGTAATCTCGCTCTCGTCCAGGTTTGTATTCTACACAGGTCGTCACTTGGCGTAAGTATAAGAAATTATAATCCGGAGCGAGCTTCTCACCTTGAGAATTTCCTTCCTGAAAAAGGTACGAGCCCTGTCCTTACGTAGCCAGTTGTAAACAGGGTCCACTTCTTCCTGCGTCCACTCGCGAACCCTAGGATCTTCCAAGTTGATTGGGTGTCTAGCCGCCAAAGAAACGGGAGCATTTCGTTGTTGAAGCTTGTCGTTCAACCACGACGATAGTCCATCGGAAAGATTCTCGCCTGTTGGATTAACCACGATGGCGCGGGCTTGGGCATCTTCTGGAGCGCTTCCAATCTCTATATAGTCGTCTTGACCAGCCACGAGCTCTTCGAATGGGAGTCGGACATGGTCCTCAGCATCTGGATGAGGGATGTGAATATAATGCACACCCTATAACAGGAACCATTTTAAATGTAAGTCGCGTGACATCTGCGGCAAAGTACTCACAGGGTCACTGTGAGCTGCTAATATGATCGTTACAGGCGGCCAAGGTTCTCGTGAGACATATTGTGCAAGATATACTGGCAAAAGAACAGGATAGCAAGCAGCCTGTTGAAATCTGAGAATGGATAGTCAATCCGTGGCTATGGTCGCGTACGAGGTTCATCTTGACTGATTGCGGATTGAAACGCATATTCTCGTCAATGACAGCATCGGTGTAGGAGAGAGTATGTGTTCTGTCGAGGATATCGAATGGCAGGATGTTGTATGGGAGACACATCACATCGTGTCCCCACTGATGCGCTAAATTGGGGGAGAATGGCTTGGCGAGCTCGATGTATTGCGGTGGGTCGCGAACCAGAATGCGCCCAAAGTCCAGGTTAATTCCTGCATTAAAATTGGATACCTCTGGGACACGAAAGATAGACACGAGCATACCTGGTAGGTACCTATCGAACAATAGTCAGCTCCGAGAGAGAAATTGTCCAAATGCACCTACAAGTCTTCAAACTGTACCGTGACAGTTCTGCTCTGCTACGATGTAGGATCAAATGTGCAAAGAGTGATATGACAAACCTGAGGTTCTTCCGCGCCAGCCTCTGAGGAAAGCCAGCCCGTGGCCTTGAGCTCAGCATGTACGAACCAAGTCGGGAAGTATAATGGCTGTAAGCGCGTTGGCTGGAGAGGCTTGAAACCACTCATAGGGAAATACTTGGCGAGAATGGAGGCAATAGCCGAGGTGAACGGCACATTAGGATGACCCATTGTCGATCTGCCGACATAGCCAGCCATTGAAGCAGAAACGCCAATATGCAAGATGGCATCCTCCGGGGAGAAAGCAAAGGGAATTGCTGAAAAGATAACGGTTAAAGTCATGTCATTGCCACTCATAGGGAAACTACGACCTCTGACTTTGGAGTGATAATTTGGAATTGCTGAAGTTTCCTCTGAGTAGCGTCTGAACCAAGCTGCGGTGAAGGCTCTCCGAGAAAAGCGCGGTCGGGCCAACATTGCCCCCTTGAGGTCGTTGAACTGTAACGTTGAGCGCTGAATCCCGTCCCAGCCCTCGTGGTCACGTGCCAACGCGATATACGTGTCTTTAGTAGTGATGATACACATCTCATTTCCTCAGCACTCTCATGCCATCGTCGTCCGTGCTACTCGTCTTCTTTTTGCTGGCCCTTTCTGTCTTCGTCAACGCAGCAGATCTCTATAAATCACTAGAATGTCAGTCTAAGGCGCGCATCGAACGACACAACCCATCTTTTGACTGACGTATCACTTCCAGTGTCCAAACATGCCTCGGAGCAAGACATAAAAAAGGCCTACAAGCGTCTTAGCCGCAAATACCACCCAGACAAGAACAAGGATCCAGGAGCAGAAGACAAATTCGTCGAAATAGCACATGGTAGTGACCAATCCCCGTGGTTTGTGTGTAAGCCGGGCTGACATTCGTTCCAGCCTATGAGGTGCTCTCGGACCAAACTGTAAGTTAAGAACATGGATCAAGTGAGACAGGAACCCATTATTATTACGCAGAAACGACAAATCTATGACCAGCATGGAGAGGTAGAATAGCCGTTGGTTTCCTTCAACTAATGCTGACCGAACTATCAACGATACACAGGAAGGTCTCCGTGCACACGAAGGGGGGCAACAACACCATGCCAATGCGTTTGACATATTCTCCAGTTTCTTCGGTGGTGGATGTGAGTCTTCCCAACACTCATTTCATACGTTCACTTCAGTTCACACACCATAGTCGCACAGCAGCAGCAAACACGTCGGGGGCCGTCAGTGATGTTGGAGCTCGAGATCTCTCTTAGCGATATGTATGCGTTTCTGACCGTCATGTCGTCATGAATAACTTACCCTTTTCAGGTACAAGGGAGCTAATCTCGACGTGCGTTTCTCCCATTTGCTCACTCGACATGAATGCTGAATTCTTTATGCCAGTTTTCATTGAAAAAACACATTCTCTGTGACCATTGCAGAGGTTCCGGTGCCGCATCTGATGGTGACATCCACACGTGTCGCGGATGTGGAGGATCTGGTGTTAAGTTAATAAAACAGCAGATATTCCCTGGCATGTTCGCGCAAACCCAGTCTACTTGCAACGAGTGCGGAGGACGCGGGACCGTGGTCGTGAAGAAATGTCCACATTGCAAGGGCGAAAAAGTTATTGAGCACGTACAACACTACACATTGGATATCGAACCCGGCATGCCCGAAGGACACGATGTAATGTTTGATGGCGAGGCAGACGAGAGTCCTGATTGGGAGCCCGGCGATGTTATTGTGCGCGTGCGCAGTAAGAAGGAAGAAGGCGATTGGCGGAGGAAGGAGAGTACGCTGTACTGGCGAGAGACCATTGGCATCGATGAGGTATGCGTTATGTCTCTAGCCGCAGTGTAGTAAAGCCGTCTCACGTTTCATGCAGGCATTACTAGGTTTCAAGCGCAATATCACGCACCTTGACGGGCATGTGGTAGAAATTGACCGTACGGGTGTCACGCAACCGGGTGCGTACTCCGAGACAGACATATTTTCGCTTTGTTGACGCGTTTTGCAGGCTATGTCCAGGCATTCGAAGAGGAGGGGATGCCTCTGTTTGAACAATCGGGGCATGGCAACTTATATGTAGAATACATCGTCGTGCTTCCTGTGGAACTCGGCCCCGACATGCGTCGAAGTAAGGCCCAATAATCTTTGAAAAGCATCTATGACTTATTCTTCCCTACAAACAGAACTCGGGGAAGTTTTCTACGAGGCTGATGGCCCTAAGAGAGACGAGTTGTAGACCCTAGACTATTTAAATAGACCAAGACATCGATATCCAAGTACATAGTTAATTTAACTTGCTGGGTTGCAAGACCAAGTCACTGTTTGGTCCGATTTCCATATCGAGCCGTGGGAGAGACCAGCCCTAAAGGCGCAGTGAGTCGGTATATATACCTGACATGTACCATCTCCCTTTCTTTCGGGAAACCCCTTCGGTTAGCGCGCTGAAGAAGTGGTACGTTTGTCCTACCACCGACGACGTTTCGACAGCTGACTCGCAATATCGCAGCTATGACTGTTGTCTTTGTGTCGCGTGCTTTACGGAAGGCTAGTCATGCTTCTTCAGTCTGTCGTCGCCGCCAGACTCACCCTCAGTGTAGTGCGACGGATGTGGAACCACGGTTCCTTACTCAAGACCGTCGATTGTTGAGCTCAGAACCTTATCTGATCAGCGATCGATGAGATGATTACTTTGCCGGCCCGTGGAGGGTCAGCGAAGAGTAGGTGTTGTTTTCTTGTTGCCAGAGTCTCGCTCATGTTGTATGACAGTCCAGGTGGCAAAACTGTTGGATAGGACACCACTTGAGTCAGTTCGGATGGTGAACCGAGACTGCGGAGTCGAGTCTCCTTACCAACACCAGTAGTTACCGGTGTGCGGGAATATCCCGTGTCTTACGTCCAAATTAATTACCCCAGGCCATTCAAGTCTCGGAAGATGTTGCGGTTGATGTGCGAGACGTCGCCTCCCGTTCTGTCTTCTGAGCCTACATTTCATGTCAACTGATGTTATGTAGTCACTGTTATGGCGATGTGAACGTCGTCTCAATCATAAATGGTTTCTTATTCTTGTGCGGGTGGTGTTGGCGAAGAGAAAGAGGCTATGATTACATGATAACTTGCATTAACATCGGGACGGGTAAAGAGTAAGTATGTTGTCTGAGATCATGCCTTGACATTGTACGTAGGATAAGCTGTATCGTGGATGTGAGTGGGACCAACGACGTACCAGGTATTTATATGATTTGCGATCATCACAGCGCTCCAGATACTCCCGCTAGACCATGTGTCAACAGTGAGCATACAACGCTATGTAAACCAGAACCCACATCTATCAATGTTTCGATTCTCTTCTTGATATCTTGTGGGTTGGGCTGGAACCGTGTTGCCAGCTGTCGGGTGACTTCGTTGATGAGATCATTGTGAGACATCTGCTTTCGGTCCTTCATCACTCGCACGATGCAGGCCTTTGTACGCGGTGCAGTCAGATGATATACCGTAGTATCAGCCCAAAATCCGTCGTACCTCCGTTTGGTATTGCCGTTCTTCATCAATCCTGTCCCGCGTCTCCTTGCGTTCCTCCGTACTCTCGACTCTGGCAGATACGGTACTGATTTTGATCCTTTGCATCGGGCAGATGAAACCAGCATTGAAGGAGAACGAATCTTCAGGATGGACGTCTCGGCCCGGCGGATGCTTCTTTAAGATTTTGAATTTGGCACAAGCGAGGGATTGCAGATGACGTTGCAGTTCTTGCTCTGGTATCAACGTCGTGGATTTGATTTCCTGTGGCCAGTAGGTCCTTGACGCCAATCCCCCACGATGACAGCCGACCCACATACCTCATACGTTAAAAAGCCATCGTCCCCCACATCCTCGAAGAGGAGAAGGACGATCAGGGCAAACGTTGACACGTTCAAATCATGTTTCCGAGCCTTGAACTCCACGCGGACATCAGCATTTCCGAGGGACGGTTGCCATGTTAACCTTCGACCTGAATGACGAGAAAGGTAAAAGCTCTCAAAGTTCTTGCAAGATTTGGACAGGATCTCTGGAAAGACGCATGTCGATGCAGTATATGACATGGGCCAGAATGTGGAGGTCATGACTGTCACAGATATTTCCAACCCGAGGGGCTGGAGCAAGAATGAGTTTTCTCTCCAACTTTGGAAATCCCTTGACTTACCGATATGTTTTGCAAATGTTGTCGATAACCTTGCATGGTCTCGGAAGAGATTCTCATGTCGTTGAACATCCCCTCTAGCTTTTGCGTGAATTGGTAACCACACTCGACTTTGAGCTTCGCCAACATGCCACGCTCCGCATCATCAGAAACAGATCTGCCAAAAAGCAGGCGCTTGGCAAGGTGGTTCTTGTAGTATCGCTCGAATGCGTCTTTTTCGGTAATGTATCTGAAAACCGTAATCGTCTTGTCCAGGACCATGTCAACTTCGATGTCTGTTTTCTAGGCAACAGTAATGAATAGCAATGGATCTTAAAGTTGATGTTGACCTACACCTTTAAGCCCTTTCTTAAGATTTTCGTCGATAAACAGAGAGATAAACTCGGGAGCCTTCTCGTTCAGATTGACAAAGTCTTCGAAACCCTGCGTAGTTTATTTCAGTGCAAGCAAAATGCCGGCCACGCGTAGATACCTCGTTTAAAGCGCTCTCAAGCTCCCGATTACTTTCAAAGGCTTTCTTCCATAATCGGTCAAACCTGTCCTTGAGGTCCAGGACATCCTGTACCCATTTCAATGCCAAGGATAGAGTCTGAGGCGGGCCCCGGGATTTCCCTTTCCCCTTTCCCTTTGCTGCGGTCGCTGCAATGTCGACCTCGTCAACATCCACGTCAACATCTTCTGCAACGTCAGTGGTGATTGACGACTGGTTGATGTCCTTGCCCCTGCGTAAGGTGGAGTCTTTGAGCGAGCGCCTCAGCGTTGGAAGGCCAGTGGGAACCAGAGTGAAGAGTCGAAAGAGACGATTGAGATCTTCCACTTTATCCAGGTCGATCATCGAGTCAAGTCCTGAGTTGGGCATGTTGATGACAGTGGTTATATTCTGGGTCAAAAGGTACTT
Source organism: Boletus rex-veris (assembly GCA_038088795.1). Taxonomy (NCBI): domain Eukaryota; kingdom Fungi; phylum Basidiomycota; class Agaricomycetes; order Boletales; family Boletaceae; genus Boletus; species Boletus rex-veris. The sequence goes on from JBBPJQ010000972.1 coordinate 12,342, forward strand.
TTCAAGCGTCCTGAGCAACGGCGAACCAGTCTGGGAATGGAGGTAGTGATGCGTTCTCGATGTTTCAGACTCGAATCGACCCTCTGCCTACACGGCATCAGCAACATGATAGCAGCCATACAAGCATGAGACTGACTCTGCGGAGATACTCTGGAGCATCACAAATGGACACTAGACGTTCTGCTTCAGCTTTGTAGAACACTTCGCTGGCAGAAAGAATCGCCGGTTCGAGGTCCCTTTTGTAGACCGTCTTCCCTTCCTGATCCACTACGAGCTGGAGGAGCACGTCCACACACTCCTTCACAGCTGAGCAACTGATCACATAGCCATCTCGCTCAATCTGAATCAGCGTCAGGACGGCAGAGACGACGTGATCCTGTATCGGAGGGCGAATGATACACTTCAAGAACAGCTCTAGACCTGCGTCCCATATTTCGGGCACGTCGTTCGATTTCGTATACACGCGATCCTGATATGCGTGAGCAACGCGTAACCCGTGACGCAAGGGACGTGCTTACCATGTACTTGAGAATGTCCCGCAGTTTCGACATGTTCCCAGTATGGTCATCCCACACACGCCTCAGCGCACGCAACAATAGCTCGGCTTCTTGGCCTTGTTGCATCGGATCACTGCTGCCGCGACTGGGGAACGTGGGTACGATATCCTCCTGGGCAAGCCGTTCGACGTTCTCCGTCACGAGCTGACAAACGCCCTTGTACAACATGGAACCACTCTTATAGAGGACCATGTTGTACGCATACCGATAGTTCTCTTCAAAAGAGAGTTTGGATGCGTTGTGGTTATGGATCTCGCGTATATTCTTCGATAGACGACTCCATGTTTCCTCTGCAGATACTTCTGCCTCGTGCTGCAACTCCTCAATGTGGGACGCCCACTGATGGCCAAATTGGGCGTACCTTCCGTGGTGCTTTCTATGTGGGTAGGTGGTCAGGGTGTGATGCGTCGAGAAAGATCTGGTCACCCACGATTCTAGGCTTAGTTGTACGGCGAGCTTCACAGAGCCCTGTCAGGTAGCAAACATACCCCAGAGCCAAAGAACTCACTTGATGCCATTCCTCACTGACTAACTTACGATGTATTGTTGTTCCATCAGGGTACCTTAGGAAGCCTCAATCGGGATCATTTGTTTACCCTTGTTAGATCCCAATGCCTTTGCCAAATAAACCCCAACCTCATGTGGCTACTCCATTAGAAATATGTAACACCGAGCATACACTACGATACACCCTGAGAACGTGACGCTTTCACGAACTCGGAAAAATATTTTCGGAATGCTTTGTTGTCCAAATCTCGCAATTTTGCGGTGAAGTCCAATGCCGTGTCTGGCGGCCAATTTTGGGACGGTAAAAACACGCTCACGAAAAAGTCATGAGCTTCTGTACCCCTAATTTTGCACACCATCTGCAAGAAATTAGCTATCTCCAGTAGTACCTTTGATCAGCGTGGTTAGAACCTAAGCTTTGAAAAGATTCACTTGACTTACCATAAGCATTTGTCCGTCTTTGGGATTGAATTGCGGTGAGGACAAAACCGCGAATGCCGCAGGAACCAAGCGTTCATAAACGAAGCGCTCAAATCCAGGCAAGATTTGTAGTCTGGTCTCACCCCCACCGGTTGATGGTTGGGGGTTACACCAAACTTGTACGCAACGCCCGAAGAAAGAGAATGCAGACTTTTGACTGCTCGGGTCAGAGATATCCTGGGCGAATCGACAGACATTTTCGAGGAGGGACTCTAATGCATTTTTATTCCCTATCAAAACGAGTTAGCCATTTCGGAACACGTCGATGAAGGTATATTCCTACGCTCGGAAATGAACACGTCATGAAGATCAGACGAGATTACGTTGGTGAGGAGCGTTAGGTATGAACGTTTCGTATCAACACGGGCCAGGTTATCGTCAGTACCAGTAGCTGGCTGGGAGAGGAGCTGGGCAATGTGGGTATTGAGTGGTCCCAGAAGCTCGTCCAGGACATTAAACATGTCTTTCTGCGTCACAAACAATTGAAAAGTC
>JBBPJQ010000973.1:0-14369 GCA_038088795.1 Boletus rex-veris
CTCGATCGGATTGGATGAGGGTAAAGCAGGAGCGTGTGGGTACACATGTGGTGGTTTGATCCCGATTGGTGGGCCAAGCGCTAGTAATGGCTTCCGGATCAAAAAAAAATCAAATGACAGTTGCCGTTGGGTGATACTCATAGCTGAACTGTAGCAGGCTACTGGGAGCACCGCACAGGAACTTGAATCGTGGCGAGCAGTCTTCGATGCCGCCTTTGCCACAGCGCCGCACACAGCCAGGGCCTAGGATAAGCAATTGGATGAGGTGACTTGGGTCACGGTGTCGAATGTTTGAACGTTAAATAGGACGTGGCCGCAGTAATGCGTCAACAACTTGAACCGTGGCCCACTGCCAGTGAGACTCGACAGAGCTCGGAGACGAAGGAGACACAAATATCGATATCGTTTTGTGCACGATGATAACATCGAAGGGTGTTCGTCTACTGGGATGACACTCTCAGTGGCCCATCAACAAGCCACGACCGTCCTGGTTGCATCATCACGGTCCTGGTCCGTAAATTGATGTTGGATCAGAAGGTCAAATGACACCGACCACCCTTTTCATCGTCCTGGTCAATCAAAGTTGGCGTTCTGCATGTAATTATTCGTACAAAAGGATACACATATTTATCACATAGCAATGCCCTCCAGGCTCCTGGAAATTGGAATAAACCTGAATATCTGAGTACACCCTTGAAACCAAATCGCCATGACACTGGTCAATGCCTGGGCCTTTCTACTGGCATCTCCTCGCTCTTCCCCGCATTCTGGACCCCACCACTCTTGCGGTCCATCGAGTACTCCCGCAAAAACAGCGTCGATATCAGAGCCACCCCAGCCATCCCTGTCGCTACTATCCATACCGTCGCGATCGAACGCGCCCACGCATGTAGTACCGCACCACGAAGCGTGACATCCTATGTGGGTCCAACCCAGTTAGTCAACAGACGGCAACAGACCAACGCAGAGTCACACACCGAAATCAAGTGGACTTGCTCGATGCTATCGTTGAGTGAGGTAATGTTAATCCCAAGCCCGAGGCTGTCAACGTTCGGGATGGCAGCCAATTTCCGTGCAAGCACAGTGGCGATGATCGCTTCATCGACCGCAAGCCCTACCGCGGAACCCAGCACGCTTGGGAACATCAGCCGTTTCTGCCAAACTCGACACACAAGAAAGTAGTCGCTTACCGAAGGAACATGTAAGCGCTCGTCGCGGTAGCCATGTCCTCTGCTGGCATCGCTGCCTGAAGTGCTACTATCGGGACCTGGAACAAAAAGCCTACTCCGAGGGCTGTCACCAGTGGAAAAAGCTCCTGCTCGGCACTTTGGATCGTTAAGTAACACTCAGAAGAGGAAAAAAGAAACATACATGCTCGAAGTGTAGTCCAGGGTGATCATGAGACCAGTGCCTAGGGTAAATAATGTGCTCCCGAACCAGATGGATGGTAGGTTTCTCCCCATCTTCGAGGCAATGAATCCGGAGATGATGGAGACACTCGAGGAACCCAGAATGAAGGAAAGCGATCTAGCACGACAGGTAAGCAGCCTTAAGCTCTAAGAGCAGGGGAAATAGGTACTTGATCCCTGCACCAGTAGCCGAAGAACCAAGTACTAAAGAAACGTCAAACCCAATGTTCACACGCAACATTATTCGAAGGAAAGACCTTGATAAAACAAGGGAAGGTAACTGATATTGATTAGCAAGATTCGCTCCCTGTCATACGAGGTTCTCTGAACTTACTAAATTGTTGGAATGAAAACGGCACTATAGAGGAATGCAGCTGCTAGGAGGCAACCAGTGGTACGCGTCTTCAAAGTTTTGTTGTCATAGCATGCAAACATTAAGATGGAAGCTCACCTTGAATAAACGGGGAGGAAGGATAGCTGAACGTCTTGTGAACGCTTCGTTCACCCCACCCAGAACAAGTAAAGTCACCCCCGCAACGAGGGGTACAATTGTCCATGGTTCTGTCCCTTCAAATGGGTTAGCAATCATCCTCAAGCATGACTCAGTATATTCACAGCTCTTCTGGCCAAAGCTAAACCCTATGAGGAGGAAAACGACTCCTAAAACCAGACTGAAAAGTCCAATAAAATCAAGTTCGGCGATCTGATCACGAAGCGGGCGTTTCGGAGGTGGGTGAACGTTGAGGAAGGCAAACAATAGTATCATTGCAACTCCACCGACGGGCCTGGAGCTTGGTGGTCAGAAGTGCTGAATCGGGTCTCGCAAACACGTACAAGTTAACGAAGAAACACCATCTCCAAGAAACATGTTGCGCTAGAGCCTTGGTTGATTTAATCAATTTTGCAGACGCTTTGGGAAAATTGTAGTCTTACACCACCAAGGAGAGGTCCAGCCACACTGTCCAGAACAGCGTTAGTCAACTCCAAGCTCGGAACGTGCGAGAAGACTACCTCGAAATACCATACGTAGCACCAAGCAATCCAGCGTACCGTCCCCGCCTACAGGACCGTCAGCTAAACCAGGAAGTGGACATGTGTGATTCTTGTATGCGTACTCTTTCAACGGCACTATGTCCGAGATAATTATCAATGAAAGTTGCGTGAGACCACCACCACCAACCCCCTGGAGTGCTCTGCACCCGATCAACCAAATCATATTTTGCGCAAGCCCACAAAGCATTGATCCGAGCTGAAATCGCGAATGAGAAAAGAGTACGTACACTTCAATCCAAGAAAATGGAATCGTACCAGGAAAATAGCTATACACGAATAGATGACTGGTTTTCGTCCTGGTTCTTGGGTAAGAAATACTGCTTACACGCACGCTTCGTCAACGAGGAATCTCACCAAACATATTGGATAGCTTCCCGTAGAGGGGACCAAACGCGCCAGCTGAAAGCAAATATGCACTAATATAACATGTGTGAGCCCACTGGTGGACATTCTTTAAATCCAGAGATGACGGAGACGTACCTTCCAACCCAGCTGTAGTTGTTTCCTCCCTGGAGATGGGCTACGATGGTGGGGAGCGCAGTTGCGACGATCGTCTTGCAATTTCTTCGTCAGATGTCACCATAGCACGAAGACTCCGACTCACCTGATCGAGCACACCAAGGAACATGGTACATACCAAAGCAAAGCTGACAATACCCAACCTATTCTTGGGGAGAGCCTGCTCCTCATCCTGCCTGCAGGAAATACCTGGCTCCTTCCGTTCTGCAGCGAATCTTTCATTGTGAGAAGAGTCGGATGCCATGGGTCTGGATGGTCTTGACCTGAAACGACTCGGCGAGGTTTTATGCCCATTCTAGCGCGCGCTGGCCAACTCTGGCCGATGCTAAAGGGGATAGATAAAAACATCTAACCTGCAAAGGTGAGACGTGAGCATATTGTTTACCCGGTCCGCCACGCACTTACCGGTATGTTACACAGGCTGCCCGATCAACGGCGCATCAACGGCGGGGTGCGGTCTTCTCCGGTTATACGTCTCCGCCGACCCATAGTTTCTGTTGCTCCCGAATACCCTGAGTACGGCCCATCCACAAAGTTCCCTGATGGAGTGACCACTGACATGCGCTTTGTTGGAGTGCACTGTCTGTCAGTACGGCGCAAGTACTAAAACTGTCCGCTCTCAGAGGGTGTTGAGTGCTTGCCGTCGTCTCCGGGTGTTTGGAAGACGCGTTACAGATGAGGCGATTCAAGTAGAGCTAAGAGCACTACTCACGTGGACTACTAGATCAACTTCAACCTGGGGCGCACGTGTCTTCTACTTTTTCCTTTTTTTTTCCTTTCTCGGATACCCCGATTCCGTGCAAACCGGACAAATTCTGTTTCTGTTTCTTGGCTTGCTCCGCAGTAGTAGTGATTACGATCTATACCTGAGACATTTCAAGACCGAGTATCGCGCAAGTGGAGTTGCTCGATCGATGTTGCGGGGTGAATCAGGATCATCATGGCGTATGCCACGGTCGATACTTATCTCCCCCTCCATAACAACTTGGACCTGGAAGCAATAGGAAAACCAAAAACTCGTCTGCGGATCACAGAGGCAAGGGAATGATTGCAACTCCACATGCAAAAGTTGATGTAGATGGCCCGGTCTTCGGCGGCGCAACGCAGTCTGGCCAAAACTGTTTCAGCATAACTTGCATGGTGTTACTTCTTTACCCAAGTTAATCAAGCTCATGCACATACGTGTCCATGTTTCATCAGCGCAAATTAACCAACTGCCATCAGCTGAGCATGCGGTCGAATAAGTCTCAGATAAGTGGGTTGGGTACCAATTGGATCCAGTGCACTTGATTGATGGGCAGATACTTACCAACTGTGTATCAACACCCACATGGGGATGACAGGGTATCACATGAACTTCTCAATTGAACCGCGGTGTGACCTTGTGCTCTGCCGGGACGAGAAGTCCTAAGAGGTCCATGTGTGACCGGTGACCCCCTCAAGGAGACTCGGCCTTGTGGGGGTTCGGAATCAAGTATTTGGCCCGCCGGTGTCGTACTGATCACACTGACCCATCTTCTGCTAGTGATCCTCAAGCACTAGGTCGAGATGATCCATGTCGTGCCAACGGTACTAATATTGATTGGGTTTTTGCTTTCTTTTTCCAGTAAGTTGAAGGTGGCCCGTTTTTGTCGGTTTTCGGGAAACCTACTGCGACTATCAGTTACGAAGGTCGTCGGAAGGTCCTACTAGAACGTCTGCCACGAGACTCCCCCTATTCTCGCTTCAAGGATTCGACTATGCATGTGCGGTCCTCCACTCGGCCAGAACGACCTTTGGTTTAGAGACCATACACGGCCGCCTAGGAGAAAGCACGGCTTCGAGGAGACTCAACAGCGTGCTTTACACATACGATCGAGTCGCCTCTTGGCATGCCAGCGGATGCTAGTACACGCCCACGATTTACTTCGGCGTGACAAGATGGGTGGATAGAAACTCTCCGCTACAAGCGCCTTGAAGATCCGAAGTTATTCAACGAGACGAGGTATTCAAGTTCTCCATGATGACCACGGTTCGCTCGGGAGATTCCGTCGTAACTTTCTGCTTACAAGATACAATCCTGTATTTCCATAGACATCGAAGAAAGAAGAAACATACCTATTAAACAATCATGTCATTACATCGTACACGTTCGGGTCCACCTATATTCATAAATACTCTGTAAAAAAATCTCTAGTCGTTGCAAATAAATCAAGCCAAATCGATAAAAAGTAAGAAAGGAAAAAAAGATCATCCACGTCCCATCCAAAGAGACGACCAGTCCAGACAGAATGTGCCTCCACGTCTCCTTCCCATCAAAGCATCATGCATGATGGTACCCATTCGGTACCTGCAACCCACCACTCCCATTACGCATCACTGGCATCTGCCTCGGCGCCAACGTCGTCAAACTCATCTGCGACGCGTTCCTCGAGCGCGTCGACAACGACGACACACCCGCCACCATCGTCGCCCCTTCCTCCGACGTCGCCATTGGCATCGATACAGTTCCCAACGTCGGCGACGACGCGCGCGAGTGGTACTGAGACGCCGTCGACGTTCCAATAGGTGGATAAACATACGCCGGCTCGTAGTGAGACGGCGTCGGCGACACCCGCGCCGGTGACGCAGGAGAGGGATGTGCGTGTCGCAACGCTGGTCGGGCGGGGTGCGAGGTCATGTTGAGCGGTGGGGGACGTGGACGCGAGAGGTGCGACGAGGAGACGAGGCGGCGGAGAGGTCGAAGGAGCGAGGGTAAGAGCATCCACGAGGACGTCGTTTGGGAGAGACTGCCTTCTTCCATCAAGTAGGCATTGTCAACGCCGCGCATGAGTGATGTGCGTCTCAGTCGTCGTAGCGCGGTGCTCAATGGTCGACGTAGTCGGAGTGCCATGCAACCCAAGAGCAACAGCACCACAGAGTAGAATAGAAATATAACAAGCGAAAAGCCGAGAGACGCGCGCGTCAAGACGGGGGGTAAATGCTGTGATATTCTCTCCTCGATTGCATCTAAGTTTAGATAAGGTGGTCGGATGGGCGTGATGGGAGGATGTCGCAAGTTGGAGGGTATATCTTGCACGGGGTCCACCAGAGGTCGACTATGACTCGACAAGGGCTTCACCTCTTTGCTCGCTTCAAGGACCATCTTGCCAAGTGTCCAACTGATCGCGATGTCTCCGACGGTATCCACAGACTGGAAGACGGGTCGCCCAAGTCCCTTCTTCTCAGCTTGCTGCGCGACCTTTTCGCCTTCAGTAGTCGAATTACCTCCAGGATCGACGATACGAGGGATCCCAATGCCTTCATGTAGCACGTTGGCGACCCATGCGGCTTTGAAACACTGCATCTTCAGTCGTGAAATCTCGACCGTGTCGCCCCACTTGCCCGTCTCGACGACCTGTCCGTTCTGCATCACCTCCCCATCCCCGCCAAGCAAGCCCGCCTTTTTCGACATTTCGCGTTCTCTGACGATCCCGTCCCAATCTCGCGCGCAAAACTGAGTTGCAGCGCGCTCGTACTGAACAAAGTCGTACAGACCGCCGAGTCCAAAGACGTGTTCCGAGGAATACCAGTACTCCGAGACGCCGATAAAATGCGACGACGCAAAGTTGATGCGCGGGACGTGAACGCCATTGAACAAACATGGCGCATCCGGGCATGGCACATCCTTGTTGAGAAGCGGCGCCGTCTTTTGTAAACACTGCGTGAAAGAGCCCGTGCCCACCAACGTGTGATGCACAGAGGGGCCTCCGATTGAGTGTACCTTCTCCGTGAGCGACAGGTCCTTGAGTAAACACGGGTCTTGTATCTGTTGCGAGTCCACACCACCGTCGAGCGTTCCTGCAGCCTCCGCATTCCTGATCACCTCAGCGACATACCGTTCCCTCGCCTGATTCGTCCCATACCCCAACCACGTCGTCACAAATACCTTGTGCTTGATCTCGGCCCCGCCCAACAACCGCAACCGCACATCTACCAGCGTCGCCTCGTTCCCCACCACCTCCTCCTCGGCTGGCTCAAACGCAATCTGCGTCGATGCCCCGCCCATGTCCAGGAACCCGTACGTCGTCTGCTCGGCCCCGACGAAGCCGTCCATGAGGTAGTTGACGGCTATCCACCCAAAGAGGCCTTCTTCTTCGCCTGTGATGATTTGTACGCTTGACCCGCACGGTCCGTCTTTGGACTCGGACTCGATGCGGAAGACGGAGGCGGTTCGGAGGTAGGTGCATGCTGCGTTCAGGATGCGGGCCTGCTGGAGTGGCTCTAGTAGGCGCATGCCCGCCGTCGCGAGGAGGAACAGTGGCGTTTCGGACTCGAGCGAGGGTGGGATGTATGTGCGTGCATGTCGAATGAGAGGTTCCAAGTACCCAGCGACGCCTTCCGGGTTGTCTCCAAACGAAGATAAACCTAGACAAAAAAAAATAACCACGAGCATCAGCCATGGAAGTGTCCTCAGAAACGCGCAACCAGGTGCGAAAAAAAAGGGTATTAGGCGTACCAGGCTCGACCTTTGTGATCCAGTCCTCGCCAACCTGCACACCTTTCTCTACCTTTGGCAACACGTTCCGGACAGCGTCTCCATAGTCCTCCAGCACGGTCTGTGGGTCTTTCCAGCTGTATATTTGAAGTCGCGAGCCGGATGATCCAGCGTCAATTACAATTCCGAATCGGCGTGCGGTCAACCAGGCATCACTGGACGTCGGTGGTGGCATTGACGATCATTTACTGTGAGAAATGAGCGTGGAGAGCTTTCTGTGAAAGCCCGTTTCGAGTATAGTACAGTACGACGGCAGTCACGGTACAGGAGATCGTCAAAAAGGATAGTCGGGTGTGAAAGGCTATGATGCAGCAATTTCAGCTACGGCAACTATGCCTCAAGGGGCACCGTCATTACAAAGAAAACGCTACGTATGTACAAGTATATACCACTATGAAGGCAAAGAAAGTACTGTATGAAGATGAAGCAAATGAATGGGCGTCACGGTCTCGAGACGGTTGCTCGCCGTGGCCGAGTCCTCGTTCCACCATGCATGACCTCCGCCTTCCTCTCCTCTGCCATCTTGTTTAAATCAATACCCCGCAACCTAGCTTGTGCTTCCCGAAGTCTCATCACGTCGTCCACCCAGTCCGTCTCCGCAGCTTTGCGAGCACCCACATCGTGAAGTCTCTGCTCTTCTTCGGGAGAGAGAAGCGCAGAGGAAGTGCGTTCTCCGGAACGCCACAAAATGAGCTGTTGGATGCATTCGGGGAGGAGAATGTTGAGACAATACTACCACAAGTCAGGAACTAGGTGGGGAGTCACAAATGAGGTACTTACGTCAAGTTTCTCGACACCTGATAAGACCTCAAACTCCTCACACAGGAAAAAAACACTTTTCCGCGAGTGTGGTTGTTGGTCTTCGTCCGCAATGGGAGTAAGTGGACTGGGCTGAGAGGACGTATCCTAGGTCAGGAGATCAGAATACGTCCACGAACGATACAAATAGATTACTTTGCTTGTGACGCCCAATAGATGAACCTTCAGCTTAGGAACTTCGGGATGGGAAGGCAATAACGATGGTTCAGTTGCGACTGCTTGCGAGACTTCGGCCAGAAGCTATTGAGTGCTCAGGGTCAGATCTCATGGATGATTGCGATATGCCGTACATCCAATTGACTCTTGGGAGGCTTGATCGCAGGATTCAGGGTGACACCGTTCGTGGGAGGAGGTAAATCCACCGGATCCTACGACTCGTGGTTCGGTGGAATTAATCAAACCGGTAGAAATGGACATTACCTGTTCACGCCCATCAACTGCCATCTCAAAGACTTCAGCGACCTCAACCTGCTTGTAGAGTGTCGTCAGAGGTGAAGCTGCATTCGTCATGCCATCGTTCTTGTCTGCCTGTGTATCTTCTGGGACAACTACACCCTCGACGCCTTCCATTTTGTCGTCCTGCATCGAAGCACGAGGCAATATCTCCGCTGACGTAACTTCTGGAGAAGCTTTGGCGGTAGCACCTCCCTCTACCTGACTGCCCCCGGGTACAATGTCCCCCGCATCCAACCTCTCGGGTTTGAGGCCGCTGTCCCCAAGTACCCACTCACATATTGCCTTTTGAACTCCCTTTACGAGTCGCGCATCCATGCCCCCTCTCACGCCTGCCGACTTCAGCAGTGTAACCCTCCCCGACCCACCCCTCATGAACGTCTCATGCTTCCCTCTCGCAGGCGCATATTCCTTGTTCAAAATCGCTTGCAAGACGGGTTTCACATACGCAAGTTGTACGCGGACGGAAAGATCTTCAAAATCTTCTGCGGGTGGCGGTGGCGGCAAAGCAGATTCGTCAAGATCTTGCGCGTTCGCATCGCCGGCACCGTATTCCCCACCCTCGTCTCCGGATTCGGGGTCGTCTGTGGTCTTGATTGCACTCTCCCACTCTCCCAATGTACACAGAATGAATCCATCCTCTTCCGAAGTGAAAAATTTATCCCTTATGATCACGTGTTCTTCGTCATCCAAAAACTTGACCCTGTATTTTTCCGTGCGATCCGGTACATGTTGGAGAATCTGGGCGGGCCAATAAAAACCTCCTGTTTTAGGAGCCAGTGCGAAGATGAGTTCTCCCGGAATTTGGAGCGTCGGATCTGGAGGGCACGGCGAGTAGCCGCGGAGTGGCGTCCCGTTGATGTCGTCCTTCAAGTTCGCTCTCGAGCGCTGCGCTTTCAATTTTCTCGTCGACGCTGTCGGCCTTGGCTTCTTAGAAGCCGTGTTTGTAAGCTTGTACGAAGGCTGTCTGAGGTCAGACATTTCAGCGTCGGATTCGTCGAGAGAGTCGTAGAAAGTGCCTCCAGTCGTGGCATAGGAAGATAAAAGTGCTGGGAGGCCATCTTTCTCGAGCGTAGAAGCTTTGTCCATACTTTGTACAGCGGATTCCCATCTTGCTTCCATGGATTCAATATCGTCAAGACGTGGTTTCTTGGTCGGCGGGCCAGCATCGTCATCTGCAGACACGGAAGCGAGACGAAACGTGGCACGCGAGAAACGCTTAGCGCCACTATCGTCATTAATGGATTGGATATTAGAGGATGAAGGGGCAAAGATCGTACACAGGCCTCTGTGAGTCGAGGACGGGGACGGAAATTCTCCAAACATGGACACGCGAAGAGGGTGAGTCTGTACAACCTGGGATGACGCATATGTAGTATCCGCCTGGGTCCTTGGTGTGGCCACTCACCTGGGCGGGCCACCACATGAGGGACTCAGACGACTCGGGGTCATTCTGAGGATGCGCAGTGTTGTCGGCGAGTACACCTGACTGGTTAACGAGTACCCAGACGGAATTTCCAATATCCCAAGCGTGAGCACTTTGTTGTGCATTTGTCTTGTTCTTCTTTTGCTTCCGTTTGGGAGACAGGGGTTGTGACAACAGGCTGAACTTCGACGCGGTGGGCTTCAAAGGGTGGAGAGAAAGTGTCTTTGAGACGGGGAGACACTTTTGCAAGTCCGGAATGGACTCTTTCGCCGTAAGCGTGGGTGATGAAGGGAGGTCTTTCGTGGAGACGATAGGTGTGGTGGGTGCGCTCGACAAGGGAGACGGGGATGACAAGAACATGGCATTCAGCACGTCCTCCTTGCGGAGAGACGCGGCAGATGCCTTGCGTTTACGGGAGGTTGTTGCCACTGCAGGTGCCTTGCCTTTGGCCGCATGTGATGAGGGTGCTGGTGTGAGTGTAGTCAGCTTTGACTTTTTTGGCTTGATAGGTTTTCTGTCCGGAGATGAAGAGCTGCCCTTGAGCGGGGAAGAGAGATGCTTTCCGGTCGCAGTGTAGCGGTATTTGACAGACTTTGTTCTGTGAGCTGGTTCGCAAAACGGGTTGGACGAGGACGGAGAGTCGACATCTGAGCGACCTGGCGAGTCCGTCAGCTGCTCTGCAAAGCTCGCCGACGCCTTCTGTGCTGCACCGCGCGGGGGCAGAATACGCTCAGCCAATCCTTCTCCAGTGCTTGTCATGACTTCGGAGTAGGGTGTCGAGTACAGTGCCCGACTGTCACGCCGCCCACCGTGACAGCCCCCCTGCTTACATAATACGCGCGTCCTCGACAAAACTGCGGCGACGTTAACGAGGTCGACCAAAGATCATTACCGTCCTCACGTTGTCCCCATGTTCTACGCACCGTATCTCAGTACCCACCAAACCCCAGTTCTGCGCGTTGCGTGCCATAGAACCTCGATCGCACTGTTGCCAACGCGATCAGATCCATCCGATACATTGAAACATGTCGAGTCGTATTTTGCGCCATAGTATGCCACGGTGACATGCGCTGCAGCACTGCCGTGGCATCCATTCTTGAGAGCTTTTCAAACGCGAGAGCCGTACGTGTCGCACTCAATATCCAATATCCACATGATCGTCGCCAGGTCCACTCTATCCCCACTTGAAGGCACCGCAAGTTTTGCTCTCTGCCATCGCATGTAACGCAACGATGCATTGCTAGATATGAAATCAACACCCCTATGATTATCGATGGGACATCCCTGTTGCAGCGTTCGTCCACACTTTGTGCGTTGCATGTACAACGTTCGCGAGGACACGGTGTCCAGTCAGTAGACATGGTTACCTCGCGTTACCCCCTACCATATCCCTGCAGGGAATCCCGTGTACATTATCCCCATTCGTTTGACGTCGTCCCACTGAACGTCTATCAGATTTTGTATGCCGAAATACCCCATCCACCATCTCCGAGGAAATCCACTGTTTAGAGTTGCTGCACGACCAACGTTGGCGGGCGATGTCCAGGCGGTACAAGAAAAAATTAGCGAGATTAGTGGTCTCTGAGTGGACAGAAGCAGCAGCATGTGTATCAGCTTCCAGTCCTGCCTCTGGGCATCGCCGTCTCATGCTCACGGTGTGTCCAACGTCGTTGGCGTGCCTGTGAAGGAACGATTATCGATGTAGATGTGCCATTTTCGTGCTACTTTCCTATATTGCGTGCAGGCACAGCACGTATATGCTATCTTTGTGCCTCCTTATTCCCAGCACGAACCATGCTCGTATTACGTGGACATACAGGAGGTACTTGTTTCGTCAGTCTTCCCTTCTTCTATCTGTCGTCCCGTGTTCGCACTTGCTGACAGGCTTTAGTTTGATGCTCCCATCACCTTGAGCACCCGATCGGTCTCGGTCCGTTCTCCTTCGCCAACATGCTATTTCGTGCTGCCTCTAGCCCCCTACTGCCATATTGTTGCAAAGCATCTTCATATCCAATCATTGAACTCTAATTATTCCCTGGTCACTCTTTTCCACGTTCGTCAACTTCTCCCTGTTTCGGCCGTCTACTGCCAATGCGTCTGTGGACGGTTTCAAACTCTTTTTTACGAGTTGTCATCCCTCGTCGAAGACTTGTTTGCTGCGCTGGCCACAGACCGAACACGCCCGGGGCCCCTCTGGCTGTACTTGTTCTCGACCGTGTCGAGTGCAATTTGATTTCACCACCTCTCATCGCCGTCTCAAAAAACACTCCCTCAATCCCCAATTAATGATTATCGTAAACCGTTCCCGTTTTTCACGGCGTCCACAATGTTCATGTTCGAGTGATTTAATGATGACGCAACATTTGATCCCACTCAAACAGGTATGTTATCATGGTTATCGCTTCTCTCCCTCTAAAGCCACATCGCCGGTCACAAACACCTCTACACTGGACCTCTTAATGAAAACCACCCGAGCCACGTGGACGCCGCCCGCACGTTTTCTGGCCCATCGCTCACATCAGAAATTCAGAACTCTCCCTCAAATGCAGGCACCAACGCCATTTGTGCGGGCGGCCGCGCAGTCACATTCGAGCCGAGCGCCCATCTCATACGTCCGACTGCGCCGATTCATGAATACATATACATATCGGACCCTGTTCGTCAGCATTCCGCAGCCGATGTTGTTGTTGTCCTTGTTCGTTTTCGGCTCAATGACGATGCTCGGATTCATATCTATGATGGCTATATATCCCTATGTGGTCGACCTTGGCTGTCCTGATGAGAAGAAGTACTGCGCACCGATCGCGGTCAATGCCGGATCCCTCCAATGGTCCTAGCTCCTCCTGGGCAACCAGGGTCAACCACAGTCACAATTGGAGCACGGATTCCACAACAAAAAGAACGCGAAACGGGTCGAAATTGTGATATGGTGCTTTGAACACGCACCCTAACTCTTCTCGGCCGAAATGATCTTCCAGCAGTCAAATGTGCGAACCCTATCTTTTTACTTCTGTCGACGCGTCGCCGTGGTAGGGCACGGCAACCGTTGCCTTGCGTTGATACGCAAGCATCGATGTCTCCACTTGGAAGAACAGAATGCTCGGCTTGATTGTGGCATCTTTGGACTTGGATGCCGTCTTTGATCGTCGCCGTCGCTCCCCACGGTGGACACAGACACGTATCACGATATCGTCTTCATTTCACATCTTGTTCCGAATGAACGCACTGGATACGCGTAAGTTCACTGGTCACGAACGCAACTCCACTCGCCGCCCTCAATCGCAAAAAACGCGCTCGTTCCAAACGCGGATAGTTTCTCTGATGCCAAGGGTTTGGCGTCCCCACACTCCCTCTCTTTTACTTTACCAATGTTGGCTCGAGTTGAAATTTGAATCAAGTCACGCGGGGTCGTCTAGGGCTGGACCACAGGCATGGGAGTTTCGATTCTAACCACACTCTAGCACCGACACGACGTCACCCGATGCGGCGCCGGGAATTTTTTCACAAAGAGGTACGAACGTATCCCAAGGTCGCATCGATAGCATCGATACGTGATGGCGTGATTCGATTCAAGGCCCTCCAACTCGGAAGATAAGCACGCGCGCGTAGTCACGGGGTGTACGTCAACGGATCGTGGTCCCACCGAGGACATAGTTCTCTCCTCGGCCCCCGGTCGATGGAAGATGCGTCAACGGGGGGCCTAGATGGAATCATGAAATCGATGATATGTGATCGCGATGTCGGACGGCGACGGCTGTATCCGGGTATGGCCTTGCGATGCGATTCGGTGCGTAGATTCACCCTCTTGTCTTCGCCTTCTTGTTCTTGTTCTTGAATTCATGTCGTGGCTCGTTCATGTTCTCGTCGTTCTTGTGTTCTCTGTTTCTTTGATGGATAGATATAGTTTTCAATGTGTCTATATCCGTCCTTGCGGTCCATGTACGTATGTATCATGAATCATGATGCCTACACTGGCAGTACCCATCAAAGACGCGTCCCCTCCGATAAGTAAAACCCATCTTGATTCGTGAACAATTCGAGATGCGCTCGATGGAAAAACAAAGGGGGGAATGATAGTATTCTGAGCCGGGGAATCCAGCGCCGCATCACGATCTTGTCAATAAAGGCTACACGCGGATCTCTAGCACTGGTCACCGTGACGATGGGCCAACGC
>JBBPJQ010000974.1:0-14348 GCA_038088795.1 Boletus rex-veris
GGTAGCTTTTCAATGCGGGTACTGCGTCCGAGTCGTCGTTGGACGTTCCCACTTGATCCTGCGTTGTCGAGTGAATCGAGCGAGGCTTTCTAGATAGAAGCGGTCAAGTCGTTGGGTTCTGGGGCGCAGGAATTTTGTAATCCTCCCATCGCGGCTCTCTTCTGGTCTGGTATACCGTACCAGCTGAATCCTACTATCCATCACTGATACCATGTCTCTCCCTGTCGCATTTCTCCTACCAATCTCTAACACTCCTTCGTCCCATGAGCATGCCGCCTAAAAAGCTCAGCAAAGTCCCTTATGTGCTCGGCAACGACACTTTGTGTATGTCTACTTGAACTCTACCCTTTCCTTCAGCAACTTTCTACCCTCGAGCGACTGGGCGTAAACGAGCGTATACTGATCTTGGCTACTGAGGTTGCAGAGGTCACCACAGCCTGGTTCAACCCATTGTCAGGCGCTGTCGCATCATCTGACAACCCTGCGATCCTCGATCTCTTTCTCGACGACGGGTGTTGGAAGGACACGTTGAGAAGCATCGAGGGCAGGGACGCGATCAGGAACCTCGACTCGCTCCTACCTGTTTCGTCGATCTATGGCTTTGCCACGAGCCGTTTCTTGCGCCGCAGCTTTTGACGTTTTTCCCAGATCTGGTCTTGTTGAGGCTCTCCTTTGAATTCGGGACCAAGGTTGGGAAGGGCACAGCTGTTCGTCACCTAGTACCTGTACCCGGTTCAAGATGGAAGGCGTATTCACTCTATACCTGCTTACAATCCCTCAACGATTTCCCTGAACAGGTACACTGTAGATCCTCGAGTTGATCTTATCGGGCTGATCCAGAATACAGATCGGCCTTCTCCGTCGACATGCCACCGAACACGGCACTTAAGAAGAGGGACGACGTCGAGAGGTCGACCTTACCGATGACGATCCGACCGTGCTCGTGATTGGCGCTGGCCACTCTGGCCTTGACTTTGCTGCGAGACTGAAATACCTCGGTGTTCCGCACCTCGTCATCGAGAAGAAAGCTCGGGTTGGTGATAACGCCGTGCTCTGACGCACCACAACTCGGGGCTCACGGGGTGTTAATGGAGAGGCCGCTACAACGCGTTATGCTTGCACAATCTGGTCTGGCACGCTCAAACACCATACTTACTGTAAGTCTCGATCGGTTGAGATGTGCGTTTATGTCCTCTCTACCACGGTTAGACTCCCACCAACCTGGCCTGCCTACAGTCCAGCTCGAAAGGTACGACCCACCAAAGCTCAACAGTATTATTGAATCACTGATGCCGATTGGATTAGCTTGCTGACTGGCTGGAGGGTTACGCTAACTATCTCGAGCTCAATGTGTGGACCTCGTCTGTGATCACCAAGACGGAATGGAATGGTCAGCTGAAGACGTGGACTCTCGAGATCAACAGGGACGGAGAGGACACTTGGATTCTCATGGTGAAACATCTAGTCTTTGCGACCGGCTTTGGAGGTCATCCAACATTGCCGGATATCCCAGGCAAGGTAAATTTACAAGTTGTCCCCAAGGTCATCTTGATGACATTCTTTGCCAGGAGGACTTCAAAGGCGAAGTCATCCATTCTTCAGGATTCACCCCAGCAGCAAATCACATTGGAAAAAGGGCGTCGTTGTTGGTACTTGCACCTCTGGTATGTAGGTGTGGTACCCGAGAGCATCTCGTCTAATTCAGGCTCAAGGTCACGACATCGCTGAAGACTTTTTCAACCGTGGCGTTGATGTCACAATGTAGATCGTGTCAAACCAGATTCAAGGGCGCATTCTGACTCACGTTACACCTCTTTAGGTACCAGCGTTCATCTACGCACATCATGTCCGTTGAAGCGGTCAAGAACATGCTTGGTGGTGTGTCGCTTTGTCTATTCCGGTAAATGGCACCCATTGACAGCCGCGATTGGAAAGTGAACTACAACGAGACTATTCCGACTGATATCGCAGATGTCTATCACACCAGTCTGCCATATGCTTTAGTGAAACGCATTCGCCAACGCATTGTGTCCTACGGTGCGCAAACCACCGATAAGTGAGTGTGACACCTCTATTCTATAAGATGTACGTGCTTCAACAACAGCTCCCAAATAAAGAGAGGTTTTAGATGGTCTCGGACCATATGGGGCTGGCCTCGTCCATCTTCTGCTCACAAGTGGAGGAGGGTACTACGTTGGCAAGTCTCTTGAAGATGATGGATGCAATGTTCTTACCCTTTTGGCGATAGACACTGGCACGACCAGACACGTCATCAATGGCGATATTAAACTCAAGAGTGTGAGCACGATCGAGCGTTTCATTGAAAAGGGGCTCAAGTTCGTGGATGGGACGGAGCTCGAAGCGGACATCGTGGTCTTCGCGACCGGGTAAGTACACGCTACTACGTGCCAATACCGATCTGAGGCGTATCTCGTGCTTCTTGAAGATATGGAGATCCGCGCGACGGCATACGCGACCTCTGTGGGCCCCAAATCGCCAACAAGGTGAACAAGGTGTGGGGCCTCACGGAGGACGGGGACTTGAATAGCATTTTCATGGACTGTGGGCATGAAGGCCTATGGTTCGCCGTCGGTACGTCGTCGCACACCAATCTCGCATGGAGCTTCACGTTTTTTGACGTGCCCTTGTTGAAAAGGTGATTTCCAGTTGGCGCGTTTCCACGACCGCTGGCATCTTGTGCTCCGTAAGTGACTGCGTGCATCACGGGATATCCCGTGGCTGACAGAGGTCGCAGAAATTATAGCCATGGAAGCCGGCATCGTGAAGAGGTTTGAGGTCAAGTTTTGATGAAGAGAACGCTCCGGGACGATCGCGTTGCAAGTGTCTATATTGATTATACATCTACATCTTTGTAGTATCCTAGCAAGGATAAAAGTACATCAGCCAAATAGGACAACCACGCAAAGTTGGGATTACATCCGCGTTTACACTCGAACCTTATTGGTGTCCTTGGATGGAGCATACATCCACCCAGCAGTCGACATTTCCGTTCTCCACGCATCACCTGTATCCTGTGAATCAGCTCAGGGTTCGCATTGTACACTTGATTGCACTGCACGAAGGCGGTTCTCGGAGAACCTGCGAGTGAGGCGGATGAGCAGCAGGGTTACGGTCACTGCCTGTGTCGCACGGAGCTCATTGGCACCATCATTAGCATGAAGTGGATCAGTACTATCAGTACTCAGATCGACGATGCATGCATCTCTTTTTTCATGGGAGACGGATGGCGAGCAGCCACGTGTTGATCAAAAAGACACAGGCAACAACGTGTACGAGATGCGTCCTTTTGGCTGTAGCACAGCAAACAATGTGGTAAAGGGAACGAAGTGTACGGATCAGGGTGGGGAGCTGTATCCAGAATCAATAGGCATATGTGTAGATGTCAAGTGGAACACCCATCGCATGTACTTATGTAACTT
The DNA here is from genome assembly GCA_038088795.1 of Boletus rex-veris. Classification (NCBI taxonomy): domain Eukaryota; kingdom Fungi; phylum Basidiomycota; class Agaricomycetes; order Boletales; family Boletaceae; genus Boletus; species Boletus rex-veris. The sequence goes on from JBBPJQ010000974.1 coordinate 3,441, forward strand.
GGCAAGTCGACTGGCACCGGAACAAGCCGAACCTGACTGGTGGCATCTGACACGAGGAGTCGAAGGTCACCTGGCATTTCATTACTACCACAGCACTCGGAGGCATGTCACCTGTAAGGCATGCACAGGTATATTTCTGATAGCTATCGCTAAAAGGATCAAGAAGGCTCGGTGCTGTGGAAGCGAGGTTGGACTTAAAACCACACCAGGCATGCCCTCAACAGCTCACTTTCCCAGTCTAAGTAGCCATGGCTTGCAAATCGGACGCCGGAGAGAAACGACCACGACCTGATCTAGAGACGACAGATAACCTGGCTGAGGACTTCTCAAGAAACCAACGACCACAACGTGAACCAAGAATGTCACAGTCTCGTGCACCAACTGTGGGTTTTTGAGACTTGGCTGCTGATTTGCCGACTGACCTATCCTGCAGGACAGTATACAGGCACACAGTGCTTCTGACGCCGACCATTGTACGGGGCAGGAATTCCAAGGCAAGGAAGAAACCCCTACACAGATTGTTATTACAAGTACGAATATCTTCACATAGTTGCGAAAATTGCTGAATGAGAGCTAGGTATTCAAGCGACAGGTGTCGCCCTCGGCCTTCGACGACTCCCTGCCGGTTTCTACACCGTGGTGCATCACAGTGGCCTCGAATGGAGAACTGAAAATAAGCGTTCATCAATGAGTGACGATGTCGTCGAATGGAGCGGGCCGATCCCGATGTGATTTCCTCCTCCGTTAATTTGGATTAGTGCTTACAGAATTCCTAGACCGTCAGATGCATCAGCAACAGTTTGTCTAGAGGTCTATGCATCTTTCGAATTTCAGCCCATGTTGGGCGCTGGTGAACAGCTGCGAAAGTTGACAATCACCGTGAAACAACTATTACATCACGGTGCAAAACACATCCGTGAGTGGGACGGCATTTTGCACAACGTCCGGGTACTCACTCCTTGGCAGCGTTTATCTTTTCCTCAAAGGATGGTGACATTGTATCCCCGTGTTCATCTATTGTCGCAACTGTCGAACGGCGCAATGACGAGAGCAGCGATTCATTGGCGTCGAGGGTGCTCGGTCCTCTTTCCGTAAGCAGGCGACTTGCGTCAACACGATCCTCAATGACCATCCCATATCTATAGTCAACCACAGATGCCCCAAACGCACTAGAAGACGCAACTAACCACGGCCACGGCGCTCTCTCGCGCTACCGGAAGCGTGGGGGAAAACAAGACCTTTTGCGTTCTATTGCAGAGTTTGAGCGGGCACTCGATATTTGTCTACCGAACAATCCTTGTCGTGCGGCCGCTCAGTCGAACCTCGCGACGGCTAAATCCATCCTCTGTCGGGTCGACGACACAAATGCTTCCTTCGAGATCCCCCTTGGCTTGTACCGCAATGCACTTGCCGCACGTCCTGTCGGTCACACTGACCGCCCATCCACATTGATTCAATTGGCTCGGGTGTATTTGGCGCGATTCGAGAAACAGGGGGACGAATTCGATGGAGCACGGGTTGAGGCATCGCTGCATGAGGCGATGCAGGTCAGCTCCACTGACAGTCACGAAAACCGAGCTGTGTCTTTCATGCTGCAATTATATGCAGGCCATGGGGTTGGCCCTGCGAGTGGCCAATCGTCAGTGGACTCGCATTCAAGTTTAACAGAGGATCCATGGAGGTCAAGTGTGCAGCTGTTGGAGTGTTTCGAACGATATGGTGATCCAGCCGACCTTCAACGAGCAATCGGACTTTTACAAAAATTGGTCAGAACTGTTTCAGTTTGGGAGGACGAGCACCGCACAGGACTAGGGAATCTCGGCGTGGCGTTGTTGTGGCGATTCAAGCACGTTGGGGAGATGAGCGATCTCGTGGACGCCATTTCTACACTCAGGGATGCCACTGATCTCACTCCTCATGGTCACCCTGACAAGCCGAGTCGTCTGAGCAACCTCGGTCACTCCTTCATCACTCGTTTCGAGCGCCTCGGGGAGCTGAGCGATCTCGAGGATGCCATTTCGACACACAGGGAAGCAGTTAACCTCACCCCTGATGGTCACCCTGACAAGCCAAGTTGTCTGAACAACCTCGGTCTCTCCCTCAGAGCTCGTTTCAAGCACCTCGGGAAGTTGAGTGATCTCGAAGATGCCATTTCGATACACAGGGATGCCGTTGTCCTCACCCCTGATGGTCACCCTGACAAGCCGAGTCGCCTGAACAACCTCGGGAACTCCTTCAGAGCTCGTTTCAAGCGCCTCAGGGAGCTGAGTGATCTCGAGCATGCCATTTCAACATACAGGGAAGCCATTGACCTCATTCCTCATGGTCACCCTCACAAGCCCGGCATGCTGAACAACCTCGGGAACTCCTTCAGAGCTCGTTTCGAGCGCCTCGGGGAGCTGAGCGATCTTGAGGATGCCATTTCGATACACAGGGAAGCCGTTGTCCTCACCCCTGATGGTCACCCTGACAAGCCGAGTCGTCTGAACAACAGCCGGAACTCCTTCATCACTCATTTCGAGCGCCTTGGGGAGCTGAGGGATCTCGAGGACGCAATTTCCCTGTATTCACCAGGCCCCATCAGTGTTCGGTTGCGTGCATCACGGAATTGGATATTATGTGCTCGAGGTATGCGCCATCCCTCCCTCTCTCCTCCGTGCATATTCTATTATCATTAACCTCCTTCCCGTCTAGCTGATGGACGCCATTTGAAGGTATCAGACATAATCGGGCTGTCACGTTCTTGCAGTGGGCTTGCCTTTTTGCTGGCCTGTTAGACAATAATGAGTGGCGAGGGTCTCACTGATGAGGCGATCCATATCGCAGCAGGGATGTTGTTTGCGGGTTACGGTGGAGTGATTGGTACGATGTGGTCGATCACCGACAGGCTTGCGGCCTGTCGTGGCGAGGAACAGTATGTACTTGTTTCGGAACGGCACAAGGGCGGATCGTCGGGATGCTGCACGAGCGCTGTTAGGCGTCTTCGAGAGAGTGGTGAAGCACCGTTTGTCACATGGTTTCCATTCATTCATGGAGGTCTTTGAGTACAAGTTCGGGTGGACTATGATGTTGTTTTATGGTGTCACCGTATCATCGTATCTCAAAAATGTACTGTACAAACTCGGAATCTCGAAGTGTCTTTACTTGCTCAATCTCGTCTGCACGTTGTTCTCAGCCGACTTATCCTTATCACCTTTGCTGCACTGGCATGAGACCTTGGATGTTCGAAAGCGTAGTCGTCGCCAGAGAACCTGTCGTCCACATACGCATCCCGACACCATGTACTAGACATCACCATTCTGCTCGTGCACGTTCAGAACGCGAACGTGACAGAAGGCAGTTAAGTGCTAGGATTGGATATTCCATACTGGGCGCCCGACGCGAGCTGTGGATCGTGCGGCAGAATGTGTACGGTATACGCCACTCTTCCTGGCCGTGTAAGATGAAAACAAGAGTGGGGTATGTATGTACATACTCGGGTAGAGAAACGATTCGCGCAAGTTAAAGGGGAATCTGGGTAGGTGTCGTGTCGGCGCACGCTCCCTTGGTGAGAAAGGCGAGCTTTGGGTTCTCAAACGAGCAAGTAGGTAGATGAACACAGCACCAGCGTGCACAAGAAGTGTTCAAGCCTTTGCTGTAGCACAGCAACTTAAGGAAAGGGGGAGGGTGTGCAGGTGTGGTCGTGGCGTGCAACGTGGCAAGTCGACCCGATTATAATCCACAGATGCCGTCACATGTACAGCGATACACAGCTCTCAGAAGCATGCCACCCTGCAAGCGTGCACAGGTCTACTCATGCTTCTCAGTCAAAATGATGGAGAAGGTTCGATTTACTGTGATGCTGTGGAAGCGAGGTTGAACTTAAAACCACTCCAGAGAGCCCTCGCAGCATTCCTCAACAGCTTCCCCTTTCCGGTCTAACCAGCCATGGCTAGCAAATTGGACGCCAGAGAAAAACGACCACGACTTGAATCAAGAACGTCGCAGTCTCGTGCGCCAACTGTGGGTTTTTGAGACTTGGTTACTGATTTGTCGACTGACCTATCTTGCATGACACTATACAGGCGCCCAGTGCTTCTGACGTTGACCCCCAATGTACGGGGCAGGAATCTCGAGGCAAGGAGGAAACATCTGCACATACTGTTACAAGTACGAAATGTCTATCTTCACATGGTTGCGAACATTGCTGAATGAGAGCCAGGTATTCGAGCGACAGGTGTCGCCCTTGGACTTCGACGCTTTCCCGCCGGCTTTTACACCATCATGCATCACAGTGGCCTTGAATGGAGAACCGAAAATAAGCGTTCGTCAGTGAAGGATGATGTCGTTGAATGGAGTGGGCCGATCCCGATGTGATTTCCTCCATCGTTAACTTGGATTAGTGCTTACAGAGTTACTAGACCGTCAGATCCATCAGCAACTGTTCGTCTAGAGGTCTATGCATCTTTCGAATTTCAGCCCATGTTGGGTGCCGGTGAACAGCTGCGAAAGTTGACAATCACCGTGAAACAACTATTAGATCGCAGTGAAAAACACATCCGTGAGTGGGATGGCATTTTGCACAACGTCTGTGTACTCACACCTTGGCAGCGTTTATTTTTTTCCCAAAGGATGGCGACATTGTATCCCCGTGTTCATCTATTGTTGTAACTGTTGAACGGCGCAATGACGAGAGCAGTAATTCATTGGCGTCGAGGGTGCTCGGTCCTCTTTGCGTAAGCAGGCGACTTGTGTCAACAGGATCCCCATTGATCATTCTATGTCTATAGTCAACCACAAATGCCCCAAACGCACTAGAAGACGCAACGAACCACGGCCACAGGGCTCTCTCGCATTACAGGAAGCACGGGGGAAAACAAGACCTGGAGCGTTCTATTGCAGAGTTTGAGCGGGCACTCAATACTTGTCTACCGAATCATCCTTGTCGTGCGGCCGCTGAGTCGAACCTCGCGACGGCTAAATTCATCCTCTGTCGGGTCGACGACACGAATGCTTCCTTCGAGATCCCCATTGGCTTGTACAACAATGCACTTGCCGCACATCCTGTCGGTCACGCTGACCGCCCATCCACGTTGATTCAGTTGGCTGCGGTGTATTTGGCGCGGTTCGAGAAACAGGGGGACGAATTCGATGGAGCACGGGCTGAGGCATCGCTGCATGAGGCAATGGAGCTCAGCTCCACTGACAGTCATGAAAACCAAGCTGTGTCTTTCATGCTGCAATTATATGCCAGTCATAGAGTTGGCCCTGCAAGTGGTCAATCGTCAATGGACTCGCATTCAAGTTTACGCTTAACAGACGAGGACCCATGGAGCTCAAGTGTCCAGCTGTTGGAGTGTTTCGAACGATACGGTGATCTAGCCCACCTTCAACGAGCAATCGAACTTTTACAAAAATTGGTCAGATTTGTTTCAGTTTGGGAGGACGGGTACCACGCAGGACTAGGGAATCTCGGAGTGGCGTTGCTGTGGCGATTCGAGCACATTGGGGAGCTGAGCGATCTCGAGCATGCCATTGCTACACTCAGGGATGCTGCTGACCTCACCCCTCATGGTCACCCTCGCAAGCCGAGTCGTCTGAACAACCTCGGGAACTCCTTCAGAGCTCGTTTCAACCGCCTCGGGAAGCTGCGCGATCTCGAGCATGCCATTTCGACACACAGGGAAGCCGTTGACCTCACCCCTCATGGTCACCCTCCCAGGCCGAGTCGTCTGAACAGCCTCGGTCTCTCCTTCATCACTCGTTACAAGCGCCTCGGGGAGCTGAGCGATCTCGAGGATGCCATTTCGACACTCAGGGAAGCCGTTGACCTCACCCTTCATGGTCACCCTCACAAGCCCGGCATGCTGAACAACCTCGGGAACTCCTTCATCACTCGTTTCAAGCTCCTCGGGGAGCTGAGCGACCTCGAGCATGCCATTTCGACACACAGGGAAGCCGTTGACCTCACCCCTCATGGTCACCCTCGCAAGCCGAGTCGTCTGAACAACCTCGGTCTTTCCTTCATCACTCGTTTCGAGTGCCTCGGGGAGCTGAGCGATCTTGAGCATGCCATTTCGACACACAGGGAAGCCGTTGTCCTCATCCCTCATGGTCACCTTGACAAGCCGGCTCTTCTGAACAACCTCGGTCTCTCCTTCATCACTCGTTTCGAGCGCCTCGGGGAGCTGAGCGATCTCGAGCATGCCATTTCGACACACAGGGAAGCCGTTAACCTCACCCCTCATGGTCACCCTGACAAGCTGAGTGGTCTGAACAACCTCGGGAGCTCCTTCAGAGCTCGTTTTGAGCGCCTTGGGGAGCTGAGCGATCTCGAGCATGCCATTTCGACTCACAGGGAAGCCGTTGACCTCACTCCTCATGGTCACCCTGACGAGCCAAGTTGTCTGAACAACCTCGGGAACTCCTTCAGAGCTCGTTTCGACCGCCTCGGGGAGCTGAGCGATCTCGAGCATGCCATTTCGTCTCACAGGGAAGCCGTTGACCTCACCCCTGATGGTCACACTGACAAGCCAAGTGGTCTGAACAACCTCGGTCTCTCCTTCGGGGCTCGTTTCAAGCGCCTCGGGGAGCTGAGCGATCTCGAGTATGCCATTTCAACTCACAGGGAAGCCGTTGTCCTCACCCCTCATGGTCACCCTGACAAGCCGGATCTTCTGAACAACCTCGGTCACTCCTTCAGAGCTCGTTTCGAGCGCCTCGGGGAGCTGAGCGATTTCGAGGATGCCATTTCGACACACAGGGAAGCCGTTGACCTCATTCCTCATGGTCACCCTCACAAGCCCGGCATGCTGAACAACCTCGGGAACTCCTTCATCACTCGTTTCGAGCGCCTCGGGGAGCTGAGCGATCTTGAGGATGCCATTTCAACACACAGGGAAGCCGTTGTCCTCATCCCTCATGGTCACCTTGACAAGCTGACTCTTCTGAACAACCTCGGTCTCTCCTTCATCACTCGTTTCGAGCGCCTCGGGGAGCTGAGTGATCTCGAGCATGCCATTTCGACACACAGGGAAGCCGTTGACCTCACCCCTCATGGTCACCCTGACAAACCGAGTCGTCTGAACAACCTCGGGAGCTCCTTCAGAGCTCGTTTCGAGCGCCTTGGGGAGCTGAGCGATCTCGAGTATACCATTTCAACACACAGGGAGGCCGTTGTTCTCACCCCTCATGGTCACACTGACAAGCCGGGTCGTCTGAACAACCTCGGGATCTCCTTCAGAGCTCGTTTCGACCGCCTCGGGGAGCTGAGCGATCTTGAGGATGCCATTTCGACACACAGAGAAGCCGTTGTCCTCACCCCTCACGGTCACCTTGACAAGCCGGCTTTTCTGAACAACCTCGGTCTCTCCTTCATCACTCGTTTCGAGCGCCTCGGGGAGCTGAGCGATCTTGAGGATGCCATTTCGACACACAGGGAAGCCATTGACCTCACCCCTCATGGTCACACTGACAAGCCGAGTCGTCTGAACAACCTCGGTCACTCCTTCATCACTCGTTTCGAGCGCCTCGGGGAGCTGAGTGATCTCGAGCATGCCATCTCAACATACAGGGAAGCCATTGACCTCACCCCTCATGGTCACCCTCAGAAGCCCGGCATGCTGAACAACCTCGGGAATTCATTCAGAGCTCGTTTCGAGCGCCTCGATGAGCTGAGGGATCTTGAAGATGCCATTTCGACACACAGGGAAGCCGTTGCCCTCACCCCTCATGGTCACCCTGATAAGCCGACTTGTCTGAACAACCTTGGTCTCTCCTTCATCACTCGTTTCTTGCGCCTTGGGGAGCTGAGCGATCTCGAGGACGCAATTTCCCTGTATTCGCATTCAGCTTCTGTTCCCACAGGCCCCATTAGTGTTCGATTTCGTGCATCACGGATTTGGATATTATGTGCTCGACGTATCCACCATCCCTCTCTCCTCCGTGCATATTCTATTGCCATTAACCTCTTTCCCCAACTTGCATGGATTGGCCTTTCCCTTGCCCACCGTTATGCAGAACTCAAGCAAGGTGCCAATGTTGTGCGCGAGGCTGCAGCTGCAGCTTTGGACTTGGGATTCCCAGAACTTGCCGTGGAGTGGTTCGAGCAAGGACATTCCATCGTTTGGGGGGAGCTCCTTCAGCTTCGCGGCCCTTATGAGCAGTTGTCGACTGCTCATCCAAATCATGCCTGCAGACTTCGGGAACTGTCTGCCGCATTAGACGATGCTGGTGCCACTCGTGAAAAATCTTTGTCCACCTTGGAATCGACTGATGATGCCATGCAACATGCGACACAGACGTTGCAGCAAGAAGCTAATAGACACCGTACACTCGCGATCGAACGAGATAAACTGCTTCACGAAATTCGACGCCTTCCTGGCTTCGCGCGGTTCCTCCTCCCCAAAGATGTTCCTCAGCTCCGTGCGTCGGCACACTCCGGACCGGTCGTTTTGCTCAACGCTGCAGAAACCCGATGTGATGCATTGATCCTTCTTGCCGACGTGGATCATGTAATCCATGTCCCCCTTCCCAATTTCAACTTGCGGCGTTCTGCGGGTCTGAAGAATATGTTGGGAACATTGCTTGGTCACGCTCGTGCTACACCTTTTGACGACAGGAAGGGGAGGGCGGCAACACGGGGCGCTGGCAGCTGGGAAACCCTGTTATCCACCTTGTTCAACGGAGTCATCAAACCAGTGTTAGATGCCTTGGCCTTCTCGGTACGTGCTGTGTTGTTACTGGACTTCACGCTCATCCATCCACCTCTCCAATTAGACTGTTGGGGGCCTATCGCGCATTTTTTGGTGTCCGACTGGCCCTTTTGTGTTCCTTCCCATCCACGCAGCTGGCTTGTATGGCACTCAGTATTCCTCACCCGGGCACAAAGTATCCGATTTCGTGGTGTCGTCATACGTCCCTACTCTCAGCATTCTTACACGATCACCCAATTTCAGTGTGCCACCTAGCGACGATCTGCGCCTCCTTTTTGTCCCTCAGCCGCCCTCCGACGGCCAAAACCACCTTCAAGGTGTAGCACGGGAATTGAAACAGATCAGCACGGTAGTTGGAAATTCGCCTTCAGCACGTACCACCCTCCTAGAATCTTCTGTCGGCACTGTGGAGGAAGTACTTGGCCTGATGAAGGATGCGGACTGGGTCCATTTCGCGTGCCACGGTGTCCAAGATGCCGCAAAGCCGACTGATAGTGGTCTCTGTCTAGCTGATGGACGCCGTTTGAAGATATCTGACATCATCGGGCTGTCGCGTTCTCGTGGTGGGCTTGCCTTTTTGTCGGCCTGTCAGACGGCGATGGGTGACGAGGGTCTCACTGATGAGGCGATCCATATCGCAGCAGGGATGTTGTTTGCGGGTTACGGTGGAGTGATTGGTACGATGTGGTCGATCAGCGACAGACTTGCGCCTCTCGTGGCGAGGGGGGTATACGAGTACTTGTTTCGGAACGGCACGAGGCCGGATCATCGGGAGGCTGCACGAGCGCTGCACGAAGCTGTTGGGCGTCTTCGAGAGAGTGGCGAAGCGTCGTTTGTTACATGGCTTCCATTCATCCATGTAGGTCTTTGACTTGTCCGGGTGACTATTTTGTTTTTATACTTTCATGGTGTCATCGTACTCGAAAAATGTACTTTTACAGTATTGTGTCATTACTTGCTCCATCTCGATATCAATCGTTAGCTCTCCACGTTGTTCTCGACCGACTTATCACCTTTGCCACACCGACGTGAGGGCTCTAATGTTTGAAAGCGTGGTAACTCATCGCCAGTGGACGTGCAATCCGAGTGTGCATTTGGGAGCCCACACTATGCAGACGTAGATCTCAGGATCCCGAACCCCTGAAGTCCATCTGGTTGCGCTGTCTATCGGCATGGTGTTTGCGAGGGCGGCTGAATCTAGCAGTCCGCTCGTGCTCGAGCGTGAAGAGAGAGCTAAGATTGGTATTCCTCAGGCTGAGGCTCAACGTGCTGTGAATCGTTGAGGGGTATATGCCACTCTTCCTGGCCATGTAGGATGAGAGAAAGCAAAAGTGCACGCGCGACCATTGGGCATATCGAACGTGCTGGGCCCTCGAATAGAGCATGCATAATATGCGGTACACTGCACATCAAAGAGATATCACGACATACATATTATCCATACACTGTCAACGTTCATTATTTTCCTTGTACTTGTATCGCGTGCTTGGTCTCAGAGCTCGACGTCTCCGACCCACACCTGACCGCTCCGTTCGTTGGACGAGAGCAATCCCCTGGTGAGTATGACCCTCGTTTTTCCATCGCGGATGTACGACGCGGGGGGAAACCAGCCGCGAGGTTTGGGCAAGGGGGTGCCTAGTGTACGGAACGCGTTGGCGTATTCGGTTTGACGATGGGATTTGCTACGTACCCTCGACGCGCAACTTTTTCCACTCTAAACCTGGGGTGGATGTGGACGCGGGTGTATGCGTGACGAGGAGCAGCCACGCGTCGTCCCAAAAGACATCCGCGCCTGCATGTCCCACCGACGAGGCATCCCTCTCTCCGTGATGCAGCAGCCCGACGGGGATGCGCTCCGGTGTCGCATTTGTACGTGTGACAAAGGAGACGAGATCGTGTACCGAGCGGGCCCCTGGGAAGCCATGTTCAGGGGCGGGGGCGGGGTAGAGGTGTCGGTGCTGGGCGTGTATATGTCAAGCGGGGGAGGAGTACCCTGTGTGACTTGGGGGAGAAGCCTGCGAAACCTACGGCGTCATTGTATGAGCATACTATTTGGGAAGGGAGAAGATAGAACGGACTTCCAAGACGAATGAGGACAAGCCCAGAGTCGGGGGTGAGGTTAACAGCGGCCCGGGCGTTGGGGGGTGCGTGAGAAGACGGCCGGTGTTGGATACGGCGGCAAGCGACAAAGATCGCCCACAACACTACCATACCC
>JBBPJQ010000975.1:0-14346 GCA_038088795.1 Boletus rex-veris
AGAAGCACATGAAAGCCACCTTCCATTCATCTCTGTCTTTGATGTGTACATTGTTGTATCCCCATCTGAGATCCATTTTTGTGAATAGAGTAGCCCCTTTTAACTTATCGACCAATTGCGAGATTAGGGGTAACAGGTAGTTGTTTTTGATTGTGTGTTCGTTTAGATATCGGTAATCCTGTACCATACATTTTCATCCATCCTTCTTTGGTATGAAGAATATGGGTGATGTTTGTGGAGATTTGGAGGGTCTAATATATCCCTTTTTGAGCTGGTCATTGATAAATTTGGAAACTTCCTGTTGTTCTGTGACAGACAGGGGAATGAGATGTCCTTTCTTTGAGGTGAATATGTCTTTCATATCAATGGCATGATCCCATGGTTTCTGTATCAGCATATGCTCTGATTCTCCTTTGTGAAATACTTTTAAATATTCGTGGAACTCCTTTGGTACAAGTTCTTCTGCTGATTCTTTCTTAGGGGTAGGCTTATCTAAAGCCACGCATACTGTGTAAGCGAGATATGTGTTTTCCTCTTCTTCTTTGTCAGCATGGCATAAGAATGATTCCTTATCCTGAAGAAAGGAGCATGAACATGGGCATTGTGTCATTTCGACCGTGCCTTTGGTCCAGTCTATATTAGGATTATGCTTCTTCAACCAGGAAAAGCCTAAAATCATCTGGTTCTTTCCAAGATCCATGATCTCAGCCATGACATGTTCTCTGTGTCCTTGGTAATCAATAACAACTTCTGTAGAATGTGTGATGTTTTCAGCAGAATTCTTGGTTCCATTGACATTAAATACTGAAATAGAATTGTGAAGTGGTGTCAGGGGTAACTGATGTCTTTGAGCCCAAGCACGATCAATGAATATGACATTTGCTCCACTATCAAGCAGAGCTTCTGCAGTGATGAAATTCTTGGTGCGAGAGGGAGTGACTTGAATGGTTGTACAGATCTCCTTCTGCAGATTTGTGCTTCATACATACACTTCTTCTGCAGATTTGTGCTTCATATGCACACTTCTTCTGGAATTTGGATATTGGAGTTTGAAAGTGAATTAAGCACAGGTGTGAAGCCCCTGCCAAGCTTCACTAAGGGAGGCCCACTTGGCATTAATAATGACTCATTGTCCAATTCTTCGGACTCTTCACCAGCCAGTGGCAAATACCTATTGTCATTAGATAAATTAAACCTTATCTTCTTTGTATTCGCATGAACACCCAGTTCATTCATGTGACTTTCCCTTTTCCCTTCTTGGATTCTGTGTTTTTAAGATCAAAGAAGTATGCCTTCATCTTGTCATAGGACATGCTACAGACAGCCTGGTCTGGGTCGGATGACTCATCTCATGAGGTGGCGCCTTCTTCTTCTTCGATTCCTCTAGCCTTGCAGCCTCCACATCGACAATCTTTCTTGTGTCCTCCTCCAAGCCATTTGCAGTTTGGACATGCAAGTTTAGGCTTGGGACAGTCTTTGACAAAATGACCTCCTTCGTAGTTGTAGCATTTTCTTGGAGCGTTAGACATTGAGGGTCTGCACTCAAAGGCATCTATGTTCATGGCATTTGGATCTCTAGATCTTCGGCTACTGCTGCCGTGTAGGAAGCTTATTAACTGCTTCCTTGTGCCTAATTCTTGGATCTTTGCAAGATAAGCAAGGACTGTGACAGGGCAAGGCCCGTCCAGTAGGATTTTGTTGATTATCAAGTGTTGGATGTTGTGCTTGATGAGCTCAACCAGATGGGTAGTGTCCATGCCTGCTTGTGGTTCGTATCTTTGGAAGTCAATGATCCAATCATCTATGGACATTGCTTCTGTCTGTTTTAGGGCACGTAATTTCTGTCTGGCCCATTCTTGTTGATTAATGGAGTGGAAGAGGGCTTCGATCTCTTCTTCTAACTCTGTCCACATGTAGGTACTGCCAGTTAATAGGTGATCTATTCTTGTGCAGGCAAAGCTGCCTGCCTTTTGTTCTTCGAGGCATGATAGCACAGCTACCACTGCCTTGTGTGAATCTTGTGAGAATATGGTGGGGTTCTCAGCAATCCATGCCTTCATCCTCATCCACCATTCCTCGAACTTTCCTTTTGACCCGTTGTAATTTCCAGAGTCCTGGAAGATCTTGCTTATTTTGGGCATTGATCCGCCTCCTGCATTTGTTGTGGTAATGGCTAAGAGCTGTGTTCTGAGCATGTTGATTTCATTAGCACACATGTTGATATGTGTGATGTGATCATTTCGTTTGTTTGAGAAGTAATTGAACATGGCAAGGAGTTCTTGTGTGATAACTGCATTGAGACCACTGCTTAGGAGGTTTGTTTCAAACACTGTATGATCAAAAGTGGCCATGATGTATTATTTAGAGTGGAAGAGGGGGTTTGATACTCGTAAGCGGTGTATTCTAGGTTCTGCTGTGTGTGGTGCTAAGGTGGGGGTTCTTTTAACCTTGTAACACCTGTTTCTTGGCCTGAGGCATGGAGTGAACTGTAACTCATTCTCAAATTGTCAAAGGACCCTTTCTTTCTCTTCTCTCCACCTTGTGGCTGCTGGCCAAACCTTTCTCTGTCTTGGTTGGCAGGGTCGTTGATATGAGGTAGGTTCCCTTTCCCTAATCTGTTCTCTCCTGACTCTGTCTACTAGCCCATCAATGAGCCACTCGACAACTCTCTCCAGCACGAATAACAGCACTAATGCTGCTGGGATCTGCTGGTATGCTGGGGGGTCATACTGTTACACTGCATTCCACTCACCACTATTTTCCTACTATTTTTCCCTATTTTTCCTGACTCTCATTCATTAGTTATTCACTGCACACTGGAATTAGCCCCTAAGAACAGTTGACGAACCATTTACAAACAGTTTGGGAACACTTGCGACTTTCCCACGGTCATGTGACACACACTCTAGACTTACATGTGTCACATACCATGCTCAACACATGTCCTCCTAAGTATCCTTATCCTCCAATACCATTGTAACTCATATTCACCTCATGGTATCCAGTGGTACCAACTCATGTACAAGTATGGTATATGTAGATAAGCATTGCACAGTCTGTGCACCTGTATTAGTAGTATAAATACTATAGCCAAGTAGTACAAGACTCTCTAGTCTTGTTCTCTTGGAGTTTTCCCAGAACAACTCAGCTAGTACTCTTGCCACTTCAGATGCTAGACCCTTAGGTGGATTCTGGTCATTTCACTAGAACAAGACTATACTAACCGCCAAGGCCTAGCTAACCTCTCCGGGACCCCATTGCCATCTTATCACCACCCATCTAGCTTGATAGAATCAAAAGTAGGTTATTGATAGGCTGCTACATGATCCATTGACCCAGCACTCCAGTAGTGCCTTATTACTGCATCTCCGACATCTACAAGTATGTGATCACAGGAAGATCTAGCCTTCCACCTCCGGCATCCCCACCTCGCTCTCCTGTTGCCGGCCCTTCATCAGGCATCACCTTTCCAGACGTCTTCCACCTAGTACCAGAAGAAGCCATTAGATCAGGATCATACGATCCTAACAAGTACAACCCGTCAGACTACAAGGTCCAAGTAAAGAGGGAAGAGAACCTACAGATACCAATTGGCTATACGCTAGCCAAGTACAGTTAGAACTGACAAGTCCATTATAGGAAGAGTCGGATCAACTAGCCGACTACAATAGTAGCATCGATCAAGGGTATAGAACCCTTATCAACAACACCACTCTTGCACCCGAGGATGCCCCCTCCACTGTTGTCAGGGCCACCACCGTCAACACCAACTCCCTACCTGGTCAGTTAGAACGTAGACACACAGCATATACCAAGGACTGTCTAACCCCAACATACGCAGATCTTGAGATCATATATCCACCCCTCGGATCTCGGATCTACAACCCCAGCACCCCACTTTGTGCTCCATCTGAGTTACTGGAACCCATAGACTGGGAACCCATTTACCGTAGACTCACCCACAGAGCTGCCCACCCTGCCATTCCTCAAAGAACTAACACTCAGCATACATATAGAGAGGGTTCAGAGGAACGCATCCATCGAATTATATGGGAGGGAATTTAGCTTGGTTGTGAGCGCACCAGAGATCTTGCAAGGATTGAGAATGCAAGACGCCAGGTACAACAGGCTGTGAATCATATCAGGGAGCGGCTACGGATTAGAGAGAGAACTCCTACCCCTGCTCCTGATCGCTCTCACCTACCTTGCTGGTACTGCATTCCTGACAGTACTACTGGTTATCACCCTAGTACACTCCGACCCCAATCAGCTCTTAGGACGCCTCTACATTACCGTCCATACTAGTTACACCCTCTCCATCATCACAATAAACAAGACCCCTGAAAACATCCAAATCAGGCCTGAGAACCCTGAACCTAATCAGAGAGAGGAATGAGTAAGAGAAAGAGCCACACATGTGCAAACCGCTGCCACTCACCGCAGAACCCTTCATCTCCAATTCATTAACCAACACCAGATTCACCAAGCAGAATTAGCTGCTATTGCAGAACAAGAAGCTGCTGCTGAAAGAGGAGACCCTTTACCATCACCCGCACCAATTAGAGTTCCCACACCAAGAGTTCAGGAACAAGAACCAGAATTAGTGGATCATTCGGCATTAGAATCCAAATCAGACCAAAGTTTCCAATACCCTGCTTAAGTCATCATGTCAAACAGAAGTAATGCCATTGCAGATGCTTTCAATAACTTCCGATCCCTGTTGAATGACCAAAGCATGGCCTCATCACAGGAACGATGGAATGCCATCATTGATATTATGGCAGCAACACTCACAGCTTGCACTGCTCTCAGACAAGAAACTAACCAGCTCCAAACAACTGTAACAAACCTAAGACTTGAAAAGGCTGACCTTCAGGATGAAGTCACAGACCTTACAACTTGACTAGATGCCATACCCTCGACAACCACCTCTACCTGAGGTTACTCCCAAAAAGTTGAGATCTTTGCAGATCCAGGAGACTATGATGGAAGCCATGCCAAGTTTGATGAATGGTGGGCTAAGATTCAAGCATGGCTACATCTTAATGCAGCCGCTATACCACCTGGTTCCTACACTGCTGTCCAAGCAGTCCTATCCCAACTCAAAGGACCCACTGCAGGAAAGTTCGCTGAAACTCGACTGGCTTGAGGACCTATCTACCTTTGGCATCAGTTAGAAGAAGAACTACCCAAATTCTTCCATCATGCAAACCAGAAAGACTGGACTCTTATGAAACTTAATAAGTTCCACCAAGGAGACCTTAAGACAGGACCGTTCATCACTAAGTTCAAATCCCTATACAATATGGCTGGCATTGATGGAGCACATACCTGTGCCATACTCGAGAAAAGCATGAGACCTTCTATCCTCACACAGATTGCTAGAGAAAAGAAGCGACAAACAGACATTGCCCCCTATGTCGCTCTAGTATCCGAAGTAGGATCCACTCAGGAGTTAATCAGACTTATCCTGGGAAGATCTGAAAAGAAGTCCTTCCATAATGATTCCATGAACATTAGATTCATTGATGATGATGATGAAGAAGACATCTTTAACATTGGCTATTCTAATAAATCTAGAAAACCCAAACAAAGATCCTTAGGAGGATCATCAGGAACTACCTCTAGTTGTTTCAACTGTGGAGGTACAGGCCATTTCGCTAAGGAATGTAAGAAATCTTCCACACGGTGCCCTCATTATAATTGGTCCAGAGGACAACATAAACCCACATGCAACAAAGGAAGACTCCTTCACACCACTACCTCTGATCCAGCTACATCATGGGATCAGGTACAAGAATCTTTACCCCATGCTTGTCAAGGAATGACCTTTGATGAAGTCCATGCACTTTTCCAATCTATGCCTTCTGACTCTAAGGGAAAAGCCAATGCAACTTGAATGACCTGGGCAAACAAGTTGCATCTCAACTCACAAGTTCTGAAGTTATAAATAACTCACCATCTATTTATTCAAGTTTAGAAGGGCCTTTGATTGATTCAGAGCTTGGCCGGAACTTCATACTGCTACTTGATTCCTTTACAGAACTATTGGAACTCCCAGATGTCATTGAAGTGAACTCTTTATACTCAACTCCATCCACTATTGAACAGAAGCGTCTTGACATCCGCCAGATGTACTCCTTCCTATCTACTGTAGAAATTGAAGAGATGCTTCCGTTACCTGAGATTGCTCGGATCCGAGGCAACCCCGCCAAGGAAATTATGTTACCAATATCCATTATAAAATCTAATCAGCACTCGATCAACATTCTTGCCTTATTGGACTCAGAAGCCAATACCACATTTATCGATAAAGAATGGGCTACTATGAACCAAATACCTTTGAAACTCCTTGATTGCCCAATCCCAGTATTCGATGTTGATGGAACACAAAATGCTGCTGGAAGCTTAACGCACTATGCTGAACTTATGATTAATTATCTCGGACATCAAGAAAAGACAATTGCCGAAGTAACCAACTTAGGCAAACATCAAATGATCTTAGGTTATACATGGTTACAACACCACAACCCAGAAATCAACTGGGAAACAGGAACCGTCTGTATGATGCATTGTCCTACATCTTGTCAGACGAAATCAAGAAGTTCTTTCATCAAAACTATTGAAAAACAAGAACAAGATCTACTTATACAAATTAATGCTGCCAAAGTGGATCTATCACCGAAATCTGATCTGAAACCCGCAGATCTAGTCCTGAAAGAATATCACAAATATCTTCATGTATTTGCAAAGAAAGAGTCTGAGCGAATGCCTATCAGAAAACATTGGGATCACACCATAGACTTTAAGGAAACCTTTGTACCTAAGAAAGGACAATTGATTCCCTTATCCCCCACAGAACAAAATGAAGTCAGCGACTTCATAGATGATCAACTTCATAAAGGCTATATCAGACCTTTGAAGTCTCCACAAACTTCCCCTGTCTTCTTTGTTCCAAAAAAAGATGGAAAGAAACGAATGGTACAAGATTACTGATATCTCAATGAACACACAATCAAAAATAACTATCCATTGCCGCTAATCTCCCAGCTTGTTGACAAGCTTAAAGGAGCTCAGCTATTTACAAAAATGGATCTCCGATGGGGATACAACAATGTTCACATCAAAGAAGGAGATAAATGGAAAGCTGCCTTTGTTTGCCACCAAGGAGCCTATAAACCACTAGTAATGTTCTTTGGCTTATGCAACTCCCCAGCCATATTCCAAACAATGATGAATGATGTATTCTCTAACATGGACAGTGTCTGTGTCGTCTATATTGACGATCTCA
Source organism: Boletus rex-veris (assembly GCA_038088795.1). Lineage (NCBI taxonomy): Eukaryota > Fungi > Basidiomycota > Agaricomycetes > Boletales > Boletaceae > Boletus > Boletus rex-veris. Next base: position 7,292 of record JBBPJQ010000975.1, read on the forward strand.
TGATCTTCACGAAAACAGATAATCAACAAGAACATGATAGAATTGTACTTGAAGTACTAAAATGTCTAGAAGAAAATGATCTCTTCGTCAAACCAGAGAAATGTTTCTTCCGCGTTAAAGAAGTAGAATTCCTAGGAATGACTATAACCCCTGACGGAATCTGTATGGATGAGGACAAAGTTAAAGCAGTTCTTGAGTGGCCTATGCCCACCACTGTTCAACAAGTCTACAGCTTTCTCGGCCTTGCTAACTTCTACCGCTGTTTCATTGAAGGTTATGCACAGATCGCTCACCCTCTCAATGACCTTACTAAGAAAGATAACCCTTTCAAATGGACTAATTCACAACAAACAGCATTTGACAGACTCAAACAGAAATTCATCACTGCCCCAATACTTGCATTCCCTGATAATGACAAAACATTCCATTTAGAAACTGATGCCTCTGATTATGCCACAGGAGCTGTGCTCTCTATTGAGATTGATGGCAAATGGCATCCAGTTGCTTACTCATCTCATTCTATGTCATCAGCAGAATGCAACTATCCTATTGCAGATAAAGAAATGCTCAGCGCTATCAGAGCTCTAGAACTCTGGCGCCACTATCTAGAAGGAGCGAAACACGAATTTGAGATCTGGAACGACTATGAGAATCTCCAATGGTTCATGGTACGACAAGATCTAAATTGATGACAAGCCTGATGGGCTCAATATCTATCTCGCTTTCACTTTAAATGGTTACATAAAGCTGGTACTTCTATGGGCAAAGGCGACACTCTATCTCGCAGAAAAGACCATGCTGAAGGAAAGGACGATGATAACAAAGGAATATTATTAATACCAAAAGAACAAATCTGCACTGCTGTCCGTCTTGACACAGATGCTGACACTATTTGTGAACAAATCAAAAAACACTATCTTAAGACTAAAAGAAACTGACATATCAAAGCTATGCAAAGAAAATCAAGTCTGTATGGAGCAAGAATTGCTAGCAGACCAAAATGGAAAGATCTTCATCACCAATTTTGAAGATCTCCAAATGGAAATCTTATGCTTACATCATGATACTCTGCTTGCAGGACATCCTGGTGCTGAGAAAACATTGGAGTTAATCCAATGCAGCTATACATGACCAGGATTGAGTACATTGGTCAAGGACTATGTCTCCTGCTGTGATCGCTGTGCATGATTCAAAGGACAGAATATTGCACCCGCAGGGAAGTTACAATCCCTGCCTATACCTGATGGTCCATGGCAAGATCTGTCTGTAGATTTCACTACTGATCTTCCCCTTTGCAAAGGATTTGATTCAATCCTAGTGGTTGTTGATTGATTCTCCAAAGAAGTCGAATTCATCCCTTGCAAGAAAGCCATATCTGCACTCAAAACTGCTAAACTGTATATAACCTATGTTTGAAAACAACATGGTCTACCGTGCACTATTATATCTGATCGAGGACCACAATTTGCCTCCCAAGTGATGCAAGATTTGTGCCTCCACTTAGGAATCCAACCTAAATTGTCCACCGTGTTTCATCCACAAACCGATGGACAAACCAAATGAATGAACAGAGATTTACAACAATACCTTCGTCTCTTTACTTCTGAGAAGCAGGATGAATGGGTTGATTGGTTGTCACTCGCACAATTCTCTTATAACTCGAAGCACCAAGCTTCCACTCAGAAAGCTCCTTTCTCTGTCACACGCACTTATGATCCAAGAATGGGATTTGAGCAACATACTACTAAAGCACCTGCTACAGAGCAGCTTATTTCCGATATCGCTCAAACCCTTGATCAAACTAGAGCTAATCTTGCTGCTGCTCAGAATCACATGAAAGCACAGGCCAATAAACATAGATCCACTGTGCCGGCTTATGCCATATCTGATAAAGTTTGGCTTTCAACCAAAAATTTGAAATTACCCTGTGCTTCTAAGAAGCTATCCAAGAAATGGTTGGGACCATATGAGATTACCAAACTGATCGGTCCTAATGCAGTTGCACTGCACTTACTGAAGTCAATGAGAATTCACCCAGTTGTGAACATCTCTTATGTTAAACCATACAAAGAACGTCTTGATGGTCAACCCACATTCCGCCCTGGACCTGTAGAGGTCACAGAAGAACAAGATATTGAATTTGAAGTCGACTACATCATCGATTCTAGATGGAAAGGCCGTCGCCTTGAATTCCTTGTATATTGGCAAGGGTATTCTGACAATGATCGCACTTGGGAACCTGAACCCAACTTGAAACATGCTCAGACAGCAATAGATGAATTCCATCACGCACATCCAAATGCCCCGAGACATCTCTGAATGACATCATTTGAATTCTTTAATCTATTCAAACATTGTGGCAAGCCTATCTCTGAAGTCACTGATAATCATCTCCCATTCAATCAACTTGATGTTGATTAAACCCCTGGGCTGTGTCAGGGTTACCAACGCAATATACATCGACTTCCAGTAGAGCCTTGCTTCCACAATGTCTTACACCGCTTTCTTTGCTTTCACCTATTGTGCTCTTTCTTATACCTTTCCCCAATCTCGCTTCAAATGGATCATCAATATGCCCGGCTTCTTACCTCGTCGTCCCACATGCTTTAGTGCATCCAAGGATATCCAGGCATATCTCCTTGGCCTTCCTCCTGTCACTGAATATGTTGATGATTATACTTATGGTGATCCATTTGGCAACTGGTCTAATGCCCCTGGTCCCACTTGGGATCTTCCTACTCCACCATCTTCCCATTGAAACATGGTACATGGTAATAATAGTAATGTCTTCATGGAACATGACACCACTTCCATCTGGGGATCTGACATGCCATCCCTGGAGGATGCATCCTATGATGAAATTTGGGGTGATCCGCCCACCTTTAATGGCGATTTCGATGATTCTGGGTGGCCTCATGGTTTCTGGTCCTGGGACAATTCCCGTCCCTTTAAACCCTCCTGGCCTCCTTACATCGACCTTGATGCCACCACTTGTTGCAACCTTCTCCTCTGGCATGCATCTGTCTCTTGGCCTGACATCATCCCAGAGATCAATCAGGATGCTTGATCATAACAGGGGGGTAGTATTACACTGCATTCCACTCGCCACTATTTTCCTACTATTTTTCCCTATTTTTCCTGACTCTCATTCACTAGTTATTCACTGCACACTGGAATTAGCCCCTAAGAACAGTTGACGAACCATTTATGAACCATTTGGGAACACTTGCGACTTTCCCACGGTCATGTGACACACACTCTAGACTTACATGTGTCACATACTGTGCTCAACACATGTCCTCCTAAGTATCCTTATCCTCCAATATCATTGTAACTCATATTTGCCTCATGGTACCCAGTGGTACCAACTCATGTACAAGTATGGTATACATAGATAAGCACTGCATGGTCTGTGCACCTGTATTAGTAGTATAAATACTATAGCTAAGTAGTACAAGACTCTCTAGTCTTGTTTTCCCAGAACAACTCAGCTAGTACTCTTGTCACTTCAGACGCTAGACCCTTAGGTGGATTCTGGTCGTTTCACATACTCATTTGGGTCATAGCTTCTGCTGTTGACCAAGGGGGCAAGGAGAGCAACTGGTGCTTCCTGTAGACTCTCGTAGTCTGAAAGGATGAGAGATGATGGGGTGGGGCTTCCTGGCTCCTGCACTTGACCTATATGTGCTGGCCCTGCCTCTGCTGCTTCTACTACTGGTGTTGGAGGGTATACTAAATTTAACGACCTGTTTTCTTCTTGGGTCGACCTGAACCACTCCCAAACCTCTGATACATGCCTGTTGGGTACGAGCGACAATCCTTCTACTGATGTGACATAAGTGGGGGATGCAGACACTAAAAAGATATCTTGAGCCCCGTAAAGCACATTATATCCTCTTGAACGTACTGGAGGATGTGACGTAAACATGAGAGTATGGTGGGCAGTAGGAAATGTCTTGGGGTCTTCGGCAATCTGCTCAATAGTCATCTGCAAGTGAGGTAGTGATTAAAGTATAGTCTTGTTCTAGTGAAACAACTCTAAAGGACTCACACTTAAGTGAAGCCTTTGTGCTAGGTCGCTTGCACAGAGAAAAAGACAAGATAAGAGAAGTAGAGTTGCCTATAGGGGAAACTCCAAGAGAACAAGACTACTGTTCTCTGGTGTTAAATTGGGGTTTATATAGTAAGTACATGTATGCACAGATTGCGCTGTGCTATGGCTATATATAGTAAATACACTGGACACTGGGTCATGTGATATACCTGTGTACATAGCCCGTCATGCATGATATGCATGTATGTGGTAGTATGAGGCTGTGGTGTGGATCTAATGTGAATGAGAAGCATAGATGTGGGAGATTAGATACATATGTGTGATAGAAGCATTGAAGTGGATATGAAAGGAATGCATGTGAATGTGTGAAAGGAATGCATGTGAATGCGTGAAAGGAATGCATGTGAATGCGTGAAAGGAATGCATGTGAATGCGTAAAAGGAATGCATGTGAATGCATGAAAGGAATAGATAGGGGTTGAGAATGAAAGAAAAACGATAAGTCCATTATGCTTGAGTAGTGGTCACAACAAGTACTCCCAGCCTTCCATTCCCAATTATCCAACTGGGCCTTCGATAAAGGCATCCTCACCTACCAAGGCCATGTCTATGTTCCTCCCAATGAATCTCTCTGTCATTCCATTGTCACCTGCTGTCATGATCATGCTTCTGCTGGTTACCCCAGCTATCTGAAAACCTATCAGCTCATTGCTGTGGAATTTTGGTGGCCTGGCCTTGTGCAGTTTGTTCAGAAATATGTCAAAGGATGTTCTTCTTGCCAGCAGGCAAAGGTGAACACTCATTCCATGGTGCCTTGAACTTCTCTGATCCATTCCTTGGCTTCTCACCCCTTCCAGCAGATCTCCTGTGACCTCATCACCAATATTTCCCCTTCCGCTGGCTTTGATTCCCTGTTGGTCATGGTCAACCATGGGCTTACTAAGGGGGTAATTCTCCCTACTAAGAAAACCATCACCACTCAAGGAATTGCCACCCTCTTCTTTCACAAAGTCTACAAACTGTTATGCTTGGCCTGGATAAGGACAAGCATAGCCTTGAAAGATGGTTGGAAGGTTCAGAGGTAAAGCGTGCACTTAATGGTAGTATGAAGTCTGAGGAAGACACTCCACTCAACAGTGGGAGCAACTGATTCAAAGGTTCAAGGGTTCAAGGTTTAAAGGCAACGAGTCAGATGCTCAAAGGAGTCTTAAAACAAGAACAAGGTAGATTCAAGGAGATCTAAGCTAAAGTACAAGGTATCAGTATTGAGGGTTTATATATCTGAGTATAAGAGTTAAGGGTAGGCATGGAAGGTCGTAGAAAGGAATGGACTATGGAGGACATAGTCGCTGATGAAGCAAGTGAGATAAGAGATAAGAAGATAAGGTCTTATGGAATGTGGGTGAGTCAGCAATGAAAAGAAAAGAAAGTCCATGAGTGAGAATCAAACTATCGAGTACAAGTAAGAGAAAAGAGTGAGTTGTAACATTACCTCCTGACTAGATCTGAGACAGCATCAAAAGACTACTGGTAAAGACTAGAGTAAGAGAGACCCAGGGAGCCAGTGATGTTAGCATAACCTTCTTTGGTAATGGGATCATCATACTGCACATCATCATACCCTTGGTAGAGGGAATGAGTACAAGGAAGAGGAGTGGGTAATGCTTGATGAGAGCCAGAAGAACGTGTGGACCGGTGTAGGGATCCATGTCTCCCTAGGTTCATAGCCGGTCATTCCACAATATTCCTCCATGTCCTCCTCTGTCCATCCATCCCATCTGGAACATGGTTTGTCTTCTATCCTCTACTTCCCATATGTCATCTGCTTCTCATCCGCTCTGGATGAACACAATCCAGTATGATATTCCATGTATCCAATCCGGAAAACATCGGATTAGACACCTGACACGCCGGCCGCTGAAGTCGTCCTTCGTAAAGTGCAGTAGTGTCCGATGGTGGAATCCAAACAGTATACGGCACCCTTCCATGCTCTGCTGCCCCACACAAACTGACATCTGAGAAATATTGATATAGGAACCTTTCGACCCAGCAGTGACCATCTGCTTGATGTTGTTGTCTTCCTTCAGATTCTGTTGAGTGTATTGACCTGAGTCATCATGAGCGTGGTTCAGTTCTTGCTCAACCTTGCTCTCGAATGACTCCTGAATAGTCATCCCTGGCATGGGCTTGAGCCAGTCATGGTAAGCATCATCGATGATCTCTGCAACCTGCTGCTTCTTCTCCCCAATATGTTGGGTGATGTAACTCATGACCTTGGGGTTGGCGATTGTGTCACCAATGCCGATACTGATGTGGAATAACCAGAAGTTGACGACCATTTGAATCCCCGTGAATACCAATCGCATGGCCTCTGGACCCTTGAAGGATGGGAAGTGCTGGATATTGAAGTTGACTACAGGAGAGGGGGGGCAGTGAGACCAGGAGGGGGTACGACAGCACTCCATAAGCAGTTGGATGTACATCTTGAGGCCCAGTGTGGCATGTAGTTGCACATGGTTACCAGGATCGAGTTTGCTAGCCTGGGCATAGGCATCAATGGCATTCGAGATTTGATGGGTGCAACTCTTAGACTGACCTGGAAGTACGGCACTCTGATGGAACACCAGAACATTGGGTTGCATTCATTGCCGCGTCACGACAGACAGCCTGTTGATATGCTTTGTAGACCTTGTAATACTTTTGTCCTGTCATGTAGGCACGACTAAGGAGATGGTTGGTATCAATCACACATTCGAGTAAAGCAAATGACGGACTTACGTTTTTTTGTTGTTTGTACACATGGCTGATCTGGAACCACATACCGGGGTGGGTGAGGGGACTGGGGGGCAGAGGGCAGGGGTTTCAGAGAATGTGGTTGAAGTAGGAGAGAGCTGGTGGTATTTGTTTTGCTGTGCTCTCGAGTACTGAAGGCCTGAACTTATATGCTAACTTCAAGTTCGTCAACCATACTGAGTAGGGATTATGTAAGGCAACCGCAATGT